>VZRX01019029.1:0-14777 GCA_013398075.1 Notiomystis cincta | reverse complement strand
CAGGAGAACTGGGCTCCATCAGCAGCTCATTTGAAGGGTCCTCGCAAGAAGTAGCGCTGAAGTTTTGGCACATCACAGATGGACACCAATCTGCCCTGCACCCACCAGTGGATAAAAATCCCACTCCTTAATTTTTCTCCATTTTTCATAGAATTACTGACTGGGTTGGGTTGGAAAGGGCCTTTAAAGATCGTGTAGTTCCACACCCCTGCTATGGCCAGGGACGCCTTCCATTAAACCACGTTGTTCCAAGCCCCATCCGACCTGGCCTTGGACACTGCCAGGGATCCAGGGGCAGCCACAGCTTCTCTGGGCACCCTGTGCCAGGGCCTCCCCACCCTCCTAGGGAACAATTTCTTCCCAATATCCCATCTAGCCCTGTCCTCTGTCAGTTTGAAGCTGTGCTCCCTTGTCCTGCCACTCCATCCCTTGTCCCAAGTCCCTCTCCAGTTCCTTTAAAGCCCGTTTAGGAAGGGGCCATGGTTCCTCTGCCGTATTAAGAGGCACATCTGCTTGGTTTCTCGTGGGAATGGCCTTCAGCAGCCCCGTGCTCCAGCAGTGACATTTTCCATGCGCCGGGGCTGCGCCGCGCACAGCACGAGGGCTCCTTCCGAGAGCGAGCGTAACGAGCGAACAAGGAAACTACATGACAGCTAAAAGGAAGATTTAGGACTCATTACAAAACAGAGCCTAAACATTAATCTTTAACATATGCCAGCAGACAACACAGATGTCATCAGGAATGAATCTGGGGCTGAATTTCATCCACCCGGCTGGATGGCCGGGCACGGGGCTGGGGGTGGCGTGTAGGGACAAGCAGGGGACAAGTGAGGGCATGACTGGCAGGAGAAGCTGTAGCTGTGAGCTCAGCAGTGCTCGGGGTGTCCTGCCCTGCTGCTGCACAGCCCAGCAGTCGAGGAAGACTTAGCAGTTTGTATTTAATGCAGTGAAGGGGTAAGAGGGGACCAAGCAGAAGCAGCGGGGGAGTCTTTAACAAGGGAGCAGCTCCCCCAACACAGTGAGGGCTGATCTCAACAGGAGTGGCCCCGTGCTCAGCACACATAAAATCAAGTAGGAATGGCCAGACTGAGTGGGTGATGAACAAGGAGAAGGGTTTGATGATGTGAAGGGGCTTTTGCTTCATGTTCTTCCATCCCACTCAGTATTTGCTTTTCTTATCACGTGTTGAGACTGGTAGCAATAAAACACTTGCTAACTCCTTTTCCAGAACTTTGGGAATCAAGTCTGAAAATGTTTTTTTATGGTTTCCCAGTGGAATATTTCAGCAATAAAGCTCAGAGCATAATTGAATCCATTCCCGTGGCAGCCTTGGGCTCCAAGACTCAAGCAGAAAGTTGTTTTCTGTCTGCCTCTGCAGCTCACTCCAAACCCAGCGTTTTCTGCCTCTCATCCTCTGTGCTTCCCAACAGATGAGCTGGCTGTGGAGAACTCCCAGCACGTGTGAAAGCCTGTTGCTGAAGCACAAACCTGTTTTCCACGGGCAGTGTTTTCAATAATGTTGTTTAAATAACTCCCTGCCCACAGGTCCTTGTTCCGGACAGTGCTTTTTCCCTTTGTCAGAAGGGAGAAAAAAACAGAAATAAATTTCAAGCTTTAAAGAACTGGCCAAGAGAGTTTAGTCTTCATGGACAGAAAATTCATTCTGTTCATTTGTGAGCTGATTTAATTTGTGTTTTTGTCTCAGATGTCAGTGCTTTGCTACCCACTGACTAGGAGCCTTCCTGAAAGGGGTGGAAACCAGGGATAGGAAAAAATCTAATGATCCCCACAGTCCTTCTGAAGTGATTCTGGGGTCCAAGTCATTAAGACATGTTGATGTAGCAGTGCTAAGCCCTGTGGACAGACAGCATTTCCTTCTCTTCCAGTACACAGGATCTGGCTGCAGTTACAGCCTTCTTTCCATGTAGCCTTTCCAAGGCTTCACTCTCTGCTCCAGTTTGTTGTTAATTGAGTTACCAATAATTCCAGAAGTGTGTCCCTCTCACAATGACCTACAACTCTGTGCTGTCCTTCTGAGCCCCTGAGCCATGCCAGTTATTTATGGGTTTATCCTTCTGCCTCTCCTGCCAGGCAAGGAACACAGGTAAGGGACCAGAGAGTCAGAGTGTCCCAGCCACAGGCTGATGTCTCAGCCACTCAGCTGGGTACCACGTACCCACAGGGACATGTTGGCTCCACCAAAGGTCTCCAGAAACACAAAATGGAGCTTCAGAAGCCACCCTCCAGTTTCAGGGGAAATCCTCAAATTCACAAAATCTTAATAACAGCAAGCAGAAATATTTTTAACAAATATTTCATGCCCAGGGAATGAGCACATGTCTGTGATATGATCAATGTGCTCTGGGTCAGAAAGTGCCTGAATCACAGATGCCCTGCACAGGTGAAGCATTGCTCTGCAGAGGGTTGAGATGAGGAGTGTAGTTCTGACTACATTTGATGTACGATGTACGATTGATTGATGTACGATTTCCACCAAACTTTAAAATCCCTTTTTTTATGTCACAGGCCATTTGCTGCACACATGCAACAGCTCTGTGTTTGCTGCCTCCCTCCCTGCCTTGGCAGAGGGTGTGACACCTGATCTGGGTGCCCCAGACTGGGAGCAATGGAAACATTGATGGATGAAAGAAACATGAAATGCATATGTGAGCCTTTCTCTCACCTCAATGTGCTTTTCACTTTGTCAGCCACCTTTGGGTCTGAACTGGCTTAAGATAAGCCTGGAGTTATTTGTCCATCAAGCCCGAGGCAACTGCAGATAGGCCCCAAAGCATCACCCTGCCTTGGATAAGCAGCAGTGCAGCACTCATGGGGTTGAGGAGCCCTGGGGCAGGGCAGCACCCAGCAAGGCTAATTCCTACTGAAAACTGGGGTGGAAGATCCTTCTGCTTGAATTTCAGTTCCCAGCCCTATCAGGAGCTGAAATGTCTCGATATGAGCAGGCTCTCCTCACCTCTGCCTGACACATGACACTGTCCATGCACACCTGGCTGCTGCAGTGATGTGCTGAGGTTGTGTCTGGTCCCTCACCGGGCTCTGTCAGCTCTGCTTCTCCAGCACGGGCTCATGCACTTGTGATTACCCAGAATTTATGTGTTACCTGGCAGCAGCTGGTTTGCCTGACAGCACTGGGTTTAATTTCCAGTTACACAGAAATGGGCTGGTTTCAAGCTATACTGTTACCTAACAAATGGAAATGAAGCCGCAGGTTGGCTTTTCCCTTATTTGTGTTAAACAAAACGCGCCAGCTCCTTTTCCTCCTTTGTCTGGAGGCTATAACACCTCATCCCCTTTCACTGAAAGCCCTTGGTAGCCATTAATTGCTCCTCAATTTAGCTGCTACCACAAGGGTTAGGTCATGCTCAACCTACTTGCAGCCAAGGCCTGGGGTAGAGCCGTGCACCACCCATCAGCCGGGAGCAGGTAACGCTGTGCAGGGCAGCCCCTCCCTCCCGTGATCCCAGAAAAGGCAGCAAGCCCCAGGGATTCAAAGCCAGAGCTCCTAACGGCTTTGCAAAGCCCCGGCCCAATTATTTTCTTTGTGCTCTCCACGTATTTTACAAGAGATGATTCGATACATTCAAATGCTTGGAGGGCCTATAAAATAAAGCAGTTATTGTTGCAGAAAGCCATGTTCTCCACCTCTCGGCATGCCAAGATCAGGAAAGCAATCCCAGTGCCAAAACACTGAAAATTTTGCTGTATGTTGCTAAATACCACAGTTAAAGATTTTGTCTGGTATGAAATAACATAAAATTTGGCAGTCTTGTACCAGGCACCCTGGCTCACAGCAGAACAGACATAGCAGAGGATATGTGCAGGCAGATTTTCCTCACAATGGCTACAGTGCTGCCAGTGCATTCCTGGAATGTGGAAATACATGGAAGCCACTGTCAGCAATGAAGAGAGGCACGCTGTGCCTAATGTACCAGAAAAGCTATTCCAGAACTCCTCCTTACACAAAAAGAACTCCAAAGAGGCTGGGTCAGCTCAGCTGTGTGGCTTCCCAGGTATCTGTGCCCTGCACACCTGGCCTGATCCTGCACTCCTGGGCACAAACCCAGTCGTTCTAAGTGAGGGATTTCAGTTCATCCCCTCATTTGTCCATTCATCCGACTCTTTGGGCTCACAGATTTCACAGCCAGGGCAGGACTGAAAGAATTTTGATACAAATTATATGAGAAAATGTTGTTTGCTCTCCAGAGAATCACACCTGAGATCTGTGTGGTGGGACATGCACTTCTCACAGGTATAACGAGCTCTGCTGTAAACAGCAACTGCAGGTTTAAAACCCCAAATATCTGAAAGTTCCTTTTTATCATTGCTTGGAAAAGTACAAAGTGAAAAAACCCAATGCTGAATCTCCTTTGCTATGTGTTAAATACCCCAAATCCTGTGATACAATCAAGGCAGCTGGCTATTCCCAGATTGCAGAAATGGTGTTGCAACACTGGGTTTGAATTCAAGAAGGTGAGCCCATAATGCAAGCAGTTATTTCAACAACGATTTGCAGGAATATTCTCCTGATGGGACAGAGAGCCTGTAATCACAGCCTGCATCACTGCTGGCCCTGTCTGGAGAAGCAGCTGCCATAATTCTGTTGGTGTTTCTGATGTAATCCAACAGCTCTTAAAAAAAAATTGTAACTCCCAGAAATTCTTCATGTTACACCACAAAATTACACCGAGTTTCAAGAACAGAATATTAATTCCATATCTTCTAAGCTTTCAAAAAAGCAAAAACAACCTTTAAAAAACAGCCTGTGGACAGCACTGCAGATCAGGCTGGGGAAGGTTTGGAGTAACTTGGTCTAGTGGAAGGTGCCCCTGCCCATGGCAGGGGGTTGGAATGAGAGGGTCTTTAAAGCCCATTCCAACCCAAATCATTCTGTGACTATTCCTGCTCCTTAAGGACCATCAAATGAACATTCCTCTCTTGCAGGTAACAAGCTGATCACCAAAAGGGAAATCAAGGAGTAAGGAAACATTACCCTTCCCTCTGAACTTTCTGTGTTCATTCAGTTGTGCCATGATTTTCATGTCTGGTATTTCTCTTCTTTTAATCCCTATAAAATTATTATGGGAGTACTTATTTCAAGAAAGTACTGTGATGCTGAAAGGGCAAAGGCTTTTTGTCTTGAGAACCCATTTACCTCACACTCCAGCAGAGTCCCGTGTGTAGAAACTCTCCTAGAACAGGCATCTCAAACTCTCTCTGATATTTCATCCTGACAGTTCAGTTCTGTGATAAGCCCCATAAAATCCCAGTGTAAAACGCTCCAAGCTCTTTCAGCAGCACCTGCAATGAATTCAATGGCCTCTCCCAGTAACTGCCTCAAAAGAGAATCCCTCAGCAGAGTTTTCTTGGCAATGGGAGGCATCAGGAGCCAGGTTTGAGCTGTGCCAAGCACAGATGTTGGTGGAGGTGCTTTGTTTAGGCTTAGGCACTAAAAGCCATCCTCAATCTTCCAGGAAGAAAAGGTCAGTCCTGAGAGAATGTCATCCTTCAGCATGCAGTCAAAGGATGAGGGAACACAAACCCTTTCTGTTCTGCCCACGTTCTATGCAAAACCGCCCCAGGAAGGTTTGCCAGCTCTGCAGCATCATCCAGCCTAAACTTGGTCCTGCAGGAACAGCCTGTGGGCTCAGCCACCTCTGGCATCCACGGAAGATGTTAGTTTTACTACCCACAAACCTCATATTTGACAGTGAAATCACAGGCAGAGTTAACAGACAGCAAAACAATAGGAGTAAAACACGTTTCGAATGCTCCATTGATTCTCCTGCATTTATTCTGGTGTTGTAGCTGAAACCAAGAGCCACAAAACTGTGCAGCCATGAAGATTTCAGCCTTCAGGAACCACCATGGAGCATTCCCCAAATTTCCAGCAAAGACTTGCTCCTCCTAAATCTTTGCTTATTCCTCTGCCTCTTTTTCTAGCAGATTTTTCACTGAAATGCATCAACATTTAGAGATTACACCATCAGGAACCTCCTGCCAGCATGAACTGCCCCAAATCAAGGAGAGTCTTGGACAAGTCATTTCCAAATCCCAGTAGCCATAAAAAGACCCCACTGCCTAAGTTATTATTTGAGCAGCTACTTAAGACTCCATTATCCAGAAAATACCAGGTTTCCAACAGAGCAGGTTTTAAATAGTAAGCCTTTGGTTACTGCTGCCTTAAAATAAAGCTCCTAAAACATGTTTTACAAGCATTTTTCTGCTCTCCAGTGACACCTGGAAGTGCTTGGGACTGAAGGAATATGCAAACTAGAGATCAGATGCAGAAATCCTTATTTTCAAGCATTTTTGAGAAGCTTCTTTTTCTAGCTCTACAAATTATATAAAAATACTACCCAGAGAACAAAAACTAATAATAATCAATTCTGTGAAGAGGAGGAAACAATCCTTGCCCTGAACCTTACATAGCTTATGGAGTGGGAATCTATGGTTAAATTCCAACTAATTGATTAAAAGAAAATCCATGACAGCCCTGATTTTATTTTCATTCCATGATTAAATACACACCATGCCTTCATTAGCAAAAATTACAGATGGGAATAAACCAGATGCCCGAAACACATCCTGCCAGAGTCCTTGACAATTAAAATTTCCTTGTATTAACTCTACCTGATGCCAAAAATGTCATAGGCTTTTAACTGAGGCTGTTATCAGCAGTGTATTTGAATCTTTTGTCCTACTATGCTAAAAAAAATCCTCAGTCTGGATTCCCAGTTCCATTTCCTAGCATTCCACTGGCTGCTGGGCACAGGCAGAACACAGGACTACAACAGACACCTAAATGGTAGCAAGCCCTTGGTTTTGGCACTCAGGTGAGAACCCAAATATGCAAAGAATTATTCTGGGACTAATTTTTTTCAGCACTGCTGATAAACCCTTCTCCCAAGTGAATATATTTCATTTTGCAAAAAGATGCAGCAGTAGGATTCCTACCTGGAAGGCAACAACAGATGGATCTCAGAGGGAGGACTCACCACTGTGCAAATAATGCCTTGATTCCTATCCTGGGAAAGGACTGGAAGTATTTATTGACCCTTAAAGAGCTCCTGAGCCCTGGGAATGAGGAGAAGCGTGGAAAGTAGGAGAAGCAATTCCCTGATAAGCAAATATGACCTTGCCTATGAAACAAAACCTGATTGCCTAAGAGGGCCTCCCTGATGTTTGAAAGAACAAGTTTATTGTCACCTGCAGATGTGTGTGTCGAGGCATGAAGAAATCTCATTTTCCTGCCTTTCAAGCAATATTCTGAGATTACAAAACAGAAGAAATGAAGGCAACGAAATTGAGCAAAAGGATTGCACTCAGAAGTTTAAAATATATATATTTTTTAAAAAGGAACAAGGAATGTATAGTTATGCTTTGAATTCTTCTGGATTTATGCAGTTAAAATCCATCCTGAGAAATTCACTGGAACACTTGTTGTCATTGTGGCTCTGAAGACATTCCTATCTAGCAGGTTGATAATGAAGGAGGCATATGTCACACACCAGAGGCTGCAGCAGCACACCTTTATGTATTCATGAGAGCAGGGCAAGGAACTGGCCAGGCATGAACACACTCAGGCGAGGGAGACTAAAAAACACTCCCTCTGTGGGAAAAGAGCTGAGCTGCTTTGGAGGAGACACAATTATGGTAAGTCTGAGAACCTCTGAAAATCTGAATTTAAAGTGCCAACTGGTCCTTTTTTGAACGTGCTGTGGGTCTTATATTCATTTCCCTCCTTAACAGCTACCTGGTGTTCATTAAAGATCCAGCACTTACCTTGCAAAAGCTTGTTCCCCGTTCCACTGCACAAGAGAGAAATGAGATTTTTGCTTTGTAGGATACCTTTACCTCTATTGGTCACTGCTTACCAGCCCAGAAATTAAATATCAGGTGATCTTTATGTTTCAAACACAAATATCATTCAGATATATTGGTTTCTGTATTTAGCACATCTGATTTCTTTCTCTCTTACAAACTTGCAGCTTCCCTAAAACAAGTGAGGTTGTAGCAAGGACAAAATTTATGGGCAAATTATGCAAAGCTGAAATGTTTCTAAGGCAATGTTTTATGGTCCCTTAGAGGTCCATACATAGTATTTTTACTGTGCACTCAAAAAGCATTTATTTACACACGTGTCTGAGGTTTTCTGTCAGGTTTAAAGTTCAGACTTTTCTCATCTAATCTAATTTGTCCAAGATGGATGGCTTCACTTTTTTCCTTTGGAAAACCAATGCTGTTACACTGTTTCCAATTCTTCCTCCAAAGCAAAACTTGGGTGTTGGCAGCTCCTCCAGAATCTCAAATCCTGCCAGACAGAAATTGAAATGCTTTTATTAGAAGGAAGTCGTTTTATTCGCCTCTTGGATAACCCTTTGCAAACCATTCTTTATTTGTCTGGAAAACTTGCAAGTCAGTTAATCTGTGAGTTTATAGGACTGTATTGTTACACTGCACCACTGCTTTATACAGCTGAAACTCTTCCATGGATAATAAAAACCTTAGCTGGCTGACTTGCACAAATTAATGTTAGAAAAGATGAGAACTTGCCAGTAATTTCGGTTCCCCAGAAGGGATGGTTGTTTCAGATCCACACTGAGTTTCAAGCCTCAGGCATGAGATTCAGGAGCTGACTGGCATGTGAAAAAAAACTCCTAGATGGATCAAAAGGGCAGCTGGGGAAGTGATATAAAAGGTCACAGACTTGCCAGTTCCCCTAAAGATGACTAACAATGTTACCCCAATTTGAGAGCAACCCAAGGGTGCACTGGGTCTCCTAATCACGGACCCAAAAAGTATCAGCCGGCCACACACACTTTCCCAGGGCAATTACACTGAAATTCCCAACCTCCAAAGTGTCAGGAAACCTGTCCTCCCTTGGCACTGGCAAACACAGGAGCTGTAATTCCCGAGGAAAACAGGGGGAAGACAGGCTGGAGCATTTACTAATCGCTTTACCTCCTCTAGTCCTGATCTGGGGAAGTCAATATGCTAACACACACATTAAAATTCCCCCATCCCTTCCTTCAGCAGCCCCACGTTGGCAGAGGGCTCTGTTCAGCTCCCTACCTTCCCTGAACTCGTTCAGCAGCTCCTCCTTGGTCCAGTTGCAAGAGGTGATGAGGAAAAAGCCCTCTGGTTTCAACGCCCTGAGCAGGGATCCCACGTAGAGCTTCCGCTTCCCCTCCGCGTCACTGGGGTCGAGGCTTATGGCATCAAAAGTGCCCTTGTCAATGCAAATGTCAAAGCCTGACAGCTCAGCTGAGGGTGCCAGGAAGTCTTCCACCTAAACCAGAAGTCTGCAGCTGTGAGAACAATCTTCTACTCAGCAGCTCCTGAATCTTTAATGCAAAGCAAGGCTTTAGGATACAAAGCTTCAGTGCTGACAATGGGAGTGCTCAACGGGAAGGGTAACTCACAGTGCCATGGCACTACACATTGTGTGAGGATCTATTTGCTGTAATCTAAAGCTCAAACGAACACACTTGAAGCTCATTCTTTAAATTGCTATTTGTACTTTGATCCCTGCCATGTGCCAGGCACTGCACAAGCGCAGGAGAACAGACAGAGCCTGCCACAAAGAGATTTTACAGCTGACACCCAGGAGCAGAGACACCACACAGCTATGGAGCAGGAGGGTGGAACAGCACAGCACAGAGCTCAGGATGACAGGCAGCCACAGAATCACAGCGTGGCTGAGGCTGGAAGGGACCTCTGGAGGTCATCTGCTCCTACCCCTGCTCCAGAGAGGCCTCTCTAACTTCCTGCTGGTAGGGATCCTAACACTTAGGGATTTCTTCCCCAGCCTCACATCTGAAATTCAGAATGTGGCAGCTAAAATACAGAACCTGCCAACTGGTGAAGCACTACTCTGCTCCCTGCTCCAAGCAGGAAAATCTTGTTAGCCTTAATGACTGTTAGAAACAAAAACCAAATAAAGACCAAAAACCTTCCTGTAAATAGATTTATTTGGCTAAAGTTCTCTCACGAATGAATGTCAAAAGACATCATTCATTTAGCACACTGAGTACATCTGAATATCAATTAGTTCAATTGGTTCAATGGCCTCAATTGCTTTCTATTTCCTCAGTTACCTTTCTCTCAAGACTTACCTTTAATTTAATGTTAGACATCCCTTCTTTCTCTCTTATTTTTTCTGAAAGCTGTATTGCAGAAGGTGAGTAATCAATCCCTGTGAGATTCACGTAGCCAGACTTTGCCTAGACAGAAGCAGAGAATCTTAATCAGTGTGCTAGCAATTATTTTTATCTTACCAGTACATTCCCTAGCTATAACCCATCTCATCTCTCCTCCTCTTAGTAACAGGAAAAAACCACAACTCACCTTTTACTCATTTTTATATCTGTTACCCTGACAAGAGCTAAATAGCTGAATGAGCTGAAACAATTCTATTCTGCCTAAATACTCACCAGAAGAACTGGTGATTGAAAGCTGGTTTATGTCAAGAGGGAAACTGAGCACAACTGGAAAGTAACACTGGGGAGGGGAACAGACTCTCTTATCTGCACCAAAAGTAACTTATAAACCAGGAATTTTTAGTGATGAGAGCATGTGACAATGCCAGATGCTTTGAAATAAGGGAAAAAAAACCTCTCTGAGATATAACATTGAGGATTAAGCAATTATTTGGTTTATAACCCAAATTTTAAGAGCCAGAAGATGTAATAGATTGCACTAGTACAGAAATCCACTGCAAAATCATACATTTTTCTAATTATTCATGCTAATGTCTATTTGAATACAACTATTTGCATGCTGCCAGGTGTCTGTATCAGCAATTTTCAGGCAGGTTATGCATCACATATAATAGCACACGGAGACTTTGTTAATCTAAGTTTGCTGGAGATAAGGATAACTCAACTTAGGGAACTCAGTGAGATCCCAGCAACCCTTTGGGAATGCAGGTGGGCTCCTGGCATCAGCTGGAGCTGGGCACATGGGAGGGGAGCAGAGACACACGTCCTTGCTCTGAGGTAGGAGCTGAAGGGCCCAGCTTGGGGTAGGTATAAGCTCAGGGTATCCCATGTGTCAGTGGGTCTGGCAAGATCCAAATCTGATGGAAGAGCTCTGATCCTCTGGCCAGCTGCAGGCTGTCACAGCAGAGACAGGGAGGAGGCTGGGGCTTGGAAAAACACATGGACTTGAAGTGGTGTTAAGCAACCAGCTGCGTGTCTGCTCGTTCCAGAGGCTGACACCTCAACAGCCAGGAAAACGATGAGGAGTTTCCACAACTGTCCTTCCTCCCTGCAGCAGCCCCTCAGGCCTGAGCTCGGTGCTAACCAGCTGTTCTGAACCCAGGGCTAATTGCAGCTGAGCACAAAGACACTGTTGTTTGCATGGGATGGAGAACATTTATTGCTCAGGCTCCTGCCCACGTTTCTCCCCGGAGCAAAGCAGGCCTCCTCAGATGCCTGTGCTGAAGGTTTGGGGGTGGAGGAGTAGTTCCCACAACAGCTCCTCTGTTTGGAAAGGAAAGGCTTGAGTCACTTCAGGGAGTTCCCATTCACTGCTCTAGTCTCGGGGGCAGACAAGGGAGGTTTAGAGATAAACAACATTCAATGCTGCAGAACCTGTAGGGCCTGACTGTGACAGGAAGGGATCCTTCACTCGTGCCAAACGTGGCCAGGCTGCACCCTGCAGCTGGACTGCTGCCCTGGAGGTGGGATTTACAGCACCCTGCTGCTGCTGCTTCTTGAAGAGCACAAGGCAGTTTGGAACATTATCAGCTCTTGCCCTGTGCTTGGGGCTGACAACCCCACCTGGCTGAACACCCTCCACTTCAGAGTTCTTTAATATTGGTGGCTCCCACGTTATTCATAAAAATAAGAGGAGGCCAGAGCTTTCTGTGGCAGCAAGTTTTCCTCAGAAGAGCTGGAATTTTTGGGAGGCAAAAGAATTATGTCAGGAAGCCGGGCTACCAGATCCCTGAAGTTCACAGGGGTAGGACCACAACCTACTAAACATAAAAACAGCAGGGGTCCCACTTATGTGACACTCATGTACCCTCAAATA
This sequence comes from Notiomystis cincta, assembly GCA_013398075.1. NCBI lineage: Eukaryota > Metazoa > Chordata > Aves > Passeriformes > Notiomystidae > Notiomystis > Notiomystis cincta. Next base: position 2,720 of record VZRX01019029.1, on the reverse strand, counting down.
GTTCCCTTAAAAAAGGGGCTACTAATGTCCCCTATGACTGAGTCTTTTCCAGTATTGCCATTTCTATCCCATGATGGAACCCAACTTCAGTGGCAGAACAGTCCTGTGGTAGCTGCCAGAAGAATTCTGACTTCATTTCCAAGCCTTGCACTAACACACAAAAAATTCCTTCTACATCAACTAAGCAAGTGAGATCCTGAATTATTTAGCAAAAATAAACAAGGTAATTCTTGAAGCCACTTTTCAAGAGGGAACTGGACTGAAAATTTCCTATGAAAGCAACCACAGTACTGTGAGGTGCTTAATGTAAGGGAGGAGGGAGCTCTCACAGCAGCTTAACAGTTTTTAAAAGCTACCAGGCTGTCATTTTCCCATTATAGTATGAAAAATCAGTTTCCCACTTTTAAGTGGAGTCAGGATAAAATGGAAGTCTTACAAATAAGACTTTTCTGTTGGGTATTTCAACCATGGTAGAGCTATCACTACACTCAACAATCACCATTATTAGGCTAATTTCTCTTAGTGAGATGAGCAATTTCTGCTTTTGATGATATAAACTCTCCTGTGCTGTGGTGTAGCAGCCAGTCCCCACAAAGGCTTTAAAGTCTTCTAAAATCAAAGTCCATGTTGAAAAAAATTCCACTCCAAACCTGACTTTGGCTTTCAGTCCTTTCAATTCCTACAGGAATTAATGGAGACAATGGGGAATGCAGAACAGATATTGTGACATTATGACAGCTCCTTTCTTTACCAACTCCCCTGCAGTATTACACCAAAAAAATCAATCAAAAATGGGAAAAAAGTACTGGAATTCATGAATTGGACACCTCTTTAAAAGAAGTGTTAACAACTTTTTAAGTCATTTACAAAAAAGCCCTTGGTTTTACCTACTTTTGACATTGATAATGAGTGTTATTATCAGAACTGAGTGCAGAGAAAGGGTCTGGTTTTGTACATGAGGGTACTTTATAAATTAGTCAACTTAATTTCCTTATCTGGGGCAGTTTACACAACAATGGGAAGAAATGAAGCTTTAAATGTTGGGAAACAAGAAGGTAAAGTTAAAACAAGGCTGATTGACTTGGTGAAATACTTCAAATTTTGAAGCCTGAAGTATTGACACTTTTTGTCTTTGAGACAGGTTACAGCTCCCCAGGAATACCACTGCCACTTGTGAGAACTTGTATTTAAACTGCTCTGATTCTGTACAAAAAATACACAAACTTCATGAAATACCAACCAATTCAACCAGTAAAACACCATTCCCAGTCCCAATGTCAAGCACAGAGCTGTCAAGGGGGACCTTGTGCTTTTCCAGCCACCTGATAATGCGCACCATGCTTTCTTCTCCAAACCTGGAAAAAACAAGGTCATTAAACCAGAAAAAATGTGCAAAAGGTACAGCAAGTTTATTTCATCTCTCACTCTCTCCAGCTTTTGCAAAGCCCTGCTTACTGAAGTGACAACTGCCATAGCTCATATTCAAAGTTTGCTTTGTTCAGATGAAAATTTAACACACAGCCTTAAAGTTCACTGAAACACCAACTCTGGGAGGTGAAAACATCCACATATTGAAAAAGGCAGCAGCAAGGGCAACTTGTGTAGTTAAACCTGAGCTCAGGGATAAAACCCAAATTTGTCAGTAACATACACCTCAATTACCAGCTCAGTTTCTGTGTAATGACACTTGTCCAAGTGCAGCTGAGCAATCTTCACTGCAAAATTGGGCAAGAGAGGAACTGCTGGTTTCAATGGTAAAACTCCCCATCATTTTGTCAGCAACCCATAGAATTGCTGGCTGTGGTTTTGCAATGTCTTTTATGGTAAAGAAAGAACAGAAACACTCTGCAGGAGTTGTTTTATTTACCAGATCTCCCCGGCATCTCCAATGTCTTGAAAGGTTTGCAGTTCTCTTTCGTAGGCAGCATCCCAGCTGGAGTCAGGGGGGAAAAGGAGAGGATATAATAATTAATTCTGGGAAATATTTAGATGAAAGAGAGATGGGAAGAAAAATTGGAAGATAGATTAAGGCTAGATATTTTGAAGAAATTGGCTGTGAGGGTGGTAAGGCACTGGTCCTCAGCACAGGAAGAGCCTGAACATGTGGGAGAGAGTCCAGGGAAGGCCTGGAGATGCTCCAAAGGATGGAGCCAGGCTGGGACAGCTGGGGGTCTTCACCTGGAGAAGGCTCCAGGGAGAAGTTAGAGCCCTTTCCAGAGCCTAAAGGGGCTCCAAGAGAGCTGGAGAGGGACGTGGGACAAGGGCATGGAATGACAGGGCAGGGGAAGTGGCTTCCCAGTGCAGAGGGCTGAGATGGATGGGATATTGGGAAGGAATTGTTTCCAGTGAGGGTGGGAGGCCCTGGCACAGGGTGCCCAGAGAAGCTGTGGCTGCCCCTGGATCCCTGGCAGTGTCCAAGGCCAGGCTGGACAGGGCTGGGATCAGCCCGGGACAGTGGGAGGTGTCCTTGCCCATGGCAGGGGTGGAACAGGATGGGCTTTAACCCAAACCATTCCACTATTCTATGAACGGGCGAGAAGGCTCTATCCTATGTGTAGCAGCGCCACTTCACAGAACCACAGATTCTCTAAACAAATAAACGATACATAAACCAGAGACTGGTTTGTCTTGGGAGGAACCTCAAAGCCCTTTCATTTCCACTCCCCGTGTCGCGGGCAGGGCCACCTTCCACAGCACGGCTCTCTCCGAGCCCTGTCCCG
>VZRX01019025.1:310417-369305 GCA_013398075.1 Notiomystis cincta | reverse complement strand
AAAAAAAAAAAAAAAAAACCCAAACCCAAAAACTTAGTTCTTAAAGTGAAGTCAGTTAGATCTCACTTGCTTGAACATTTTCATTGAGATTTCACAATCGAATATTTCAATACAAGCCCTATTTTTTTGAATGTTGATGAGTGTAACGTAGTGCCAGAGCTCCATGAGGTGTATCAGCAGTTCCTGCCTATGTTACCTCTTCCTTCATGTCTCATTTCCTCAGCTGCCTCTAATTCAGGCTTAAACATGTGCATGATTTCAGAGGAGTGGCCTGTTGTCAGTCTCATGTGCTGTCTTACATGAATTGTCTCTATTTGTGTAGGAAGCTTGTATTGCTCTGCCAATTTAAAGCACAAAAAGGCCCTAAAGATATCAGTCAAGGTACCAAAAGAAGCGTTTGCTGTGGCAAATAGCAAAAATTTCATTGCAGATGACCACGAATCACCTGAGGCTCACGGCCAATTGGCTTAAACAAACAGTGGGTAAGCTGGGGATTCAGGGGTGATCACCTCTGCTCTGGTGATACTCTGCAATGCAATTCATCAGGATCTAGTCTCTTCAAAACTTTTTTTTCTGCTCAAAAAAAGCATATTTTTGACTGATGGTCATGAAAAAAGCAAGTAAATGTAATTGAAATATATAATCTAGCTCCTTAAAAATAAACTTTAACTCATAATTTTCATACATTGGTTATTTGTTGAATAGAAATACAATGTAAGTCATCACTCTGCTTTGTAAATCCTGCTGCTTGTTCTTTATTTTAAAAAATCCCCATGACTCAAATCTTTCTGTTCCTGTAGTTCCCATCACCGTGTGGTGTTACCCGTGGCTCTCCTCCTGTCTGGAGCACAGCACAGGAGGGCTGTCACCTCACTGATGCCTCTCTCACAGATGTTACAGCACACAAGGGGCTTTCATGTTATCTGTGCTCTCTGTGGCCTGGAACCTTTCCACATGAGCTTATTTCTTATCTAACTTGGATATTTCTTATCTAACTTGGATATTTCACAACATCAAAGCAAAAAAGCAATCAAAGTTAAAGTGATGCTTTTTGACTTTTGTACATTGTTGTTTCAAAAAGTCGTGTAGAATAAAATGGAATAATTACTCTCAGTTAATATTGAGTCACTCCTGGCATTGTCCATGGTGGGGAAAAAGATGACAGTATGTGGTCTCTTTGTGTGTTTTAAATAGAAATAGCAAATATGTGGAATTGATTGGATCAGGATGTTCCATGAAAGCTTTTAACTGGAAATCAAGCATTTTGAGGAACAAACTTTTCATAGATTTAAATATTCAATTTAAAAATAAAGTTATGCTTAAAAATTGTCTAGGGTTCATATACAGTTCTGTGTTTATAATGTGGTAAACCATCCATTGCAACTTTGTTACTGAAGTATGGGATTCATCAAATTAATAAGGAACCAAATTTCAACAATTTCTAAGCAGTTAAAAAATAGGGTGTGAAACATACACATATACATACATACATATGCACACACACATTTTTTATCACCTAGATTTTCTACTTGCAGTCATGTCTAGTCAGGCTTAGTGGAAATAACAGAAGTATTTTTTGAAAATTGAGTTTTCTCACGAACTAAAATTGAAAAGTGTTATGAGACCCAGCCTGCAGTTGCTCATTACTACATTGAAAGATTGATCCTGAGATGACCAGAGCAGCCTTGACAGTCAGCAAGTGTGAACATGCCAAGAGCTGCTTTGCATAAACAGAAAACTTCTGAAAGGCATTATGATGCTGAAGAATTTCACATGTACATGGAAAAATTGTCTCTTTTATTAAAATAAAAAAAACAAACAACCCAAAACCTTATCACCTTAATATCCTTCCTTAAACAGAGAACAAAACAGAAAAAAAACCAAACAGTGGCATTTTTAGGAGGATCCTGAATGAAGCAGGATTGTTGCATAGGATTTTATTCTGGTCCATTATTTCTGTGTGCACATACAGTTTTTTGTATTCTTCTCATGCTGTGTAGGCAAAAAGCTGTGCAGAGGAACAGTGAATTATATGACAGAAATAAAGAAGCCATTTTTAACTTAGAATTTGCTCTAAGTTTTTAGAAGAAAAACTGAAGAACAGTTTTCTTTAAAAGTGCAAAGCATTTTTCAGTAGGGAGAATAATTACTTTGTCTGGAATGTGAGCAGGGCACTGGATACCTGACCTGTAATTTAGGGAAATAGTGAAGGGTTTTTCATCAGTAATTGTTATTATTACAGTAGAACTGTGAGGCCCCAGTTGAGAGCCCCAGAGGACATTGTTTTGCTACTCACTGTCTATCTGGCAAGAGAGAGCCACTGCTGCAGGAATCTTGCTGTGAAGGCAGGACAGGCTGAAGAGGAGAAGGGAGGAAATGGAAGTTGGAGAAGGGAGGAAATGGAAGTAGGAAGCTGAAGGTTGACCCAAGGCCATGCTGCTCACAGTGGACACAGCTGCCTTGCACTGGTGAATCACTGACAGACCCCTCATCCAAGTTCAGTGAGATTCCTGTGTCAGCTTTTGTAACCTGGTGTCTCTCCTCAGAGAGAATGGCCCTGGTTAAATGGGAAATGCAATTTGTGTGTGTGAAAGAGCATCTTGAGGGACCAGTCCCTTGTACAGGCTGTCCTGTCCCACAGGAATCAGGTACATAGATCTTCCTTTAAAGTTCCAGGCATAGAGGATGCACTATATGAGAACAGGCATTTTTAATGATGTAATGAGTTAAGGTTGGCTATTTGGTTCACCTTTATGTTATCAAACAAGCATAAAGTGCTTCAAGCTACAAAGTATTTGTCCATGAAGTAAATATTTCACTAGCAATATTTTGTGTCAATAAAACATGTTTGATGGGGAAAATTATGGGTGAAGGAATAGAGAATGTGAATAAGACCCTTTTAAAAAATGTAGTCTCATGTGTTAGTTTCAGAAGACATGAGCATATTTAAATTCTGTTGCTCTTTTCATACACAGGACCTTAATTTTGCCTAGAAAATGAATAGTGTTTTGCTGCTTGAAATATGGCAGTCTAGAAATTTACTAACAAAACTAGGGATCAGTTCTGCCCTTCCTGATCAGTAATATTTTCTGCTTAGTTACCAGAGCTGCTAGATTTATCTAACTTAGTGGGTTCCAGTATTCTTTATGGTCATGAATCACTGAGTTGGTATTTGACAGTGACTTAGGCCAGTGGAATTGTTGCCCAAGTAAGGATGTACTTGTTTTGCTGTCCCTGAAATGAGGGGCATGTCCAGGGGTTCCACATCACTTCCACGTGTGCTCCTTTGCACACTGACAAATCAAATTATTCTCCAAGCTCACAGGGGCAATAGGAAGTAAAAGAATGTTTGGAATTTGCAATACTATGTGTAGCAGCTCTGCTTCAGTGGGTGAAAATTTATGTGGGGTATTAGAGTTGGCAAAAGGGTAGGGACAATAGAGAAACTATTTTCACTATTGTGTTGGGTCCTGCAGCAGCAGAGGCCTCATCACTACCCATTGTACAGGCCTTTCCTCATGACACCCTGGGATGTAGATGAATTAAAAGGGTATAAGGAAGAAGGTACATTTTGCAAACCTTTTCCATCCTGAAAGACACTGCCATCAAATTCCACTTGCAGGCTGTTTGGTTTTACTACCTTCTGCAGCGTGGTGACTCAGAAGCAATGGGAGGTTCCTTTTCCAGGCAATTTTTGCTCTTACTTACCACACACTGAGAATGGAAAGCTGAATGTCTACGTGTTTGTAATGGTTTGCAATGGATGTGTGCATAACAGAGAGGCATATGATTTGTGCTGAATTTGTGACACAAACTTGGTCAGAATCCAAAATTATCTATGAAAATGCCCAGGTATATAAAAAAAGAATGCTATTTTTACCAGCATCATATTCATTACAGACTGGCATCTCATTTAGTGCTGCTGCATTGTAAAAGCCTGGTGCACAAATATGTTTGAGAATGCAGATCATAGATTTCAAATATATGAAATTCTAGGGAGAGAACATTCACAAGTCACAGTAATTTCATTGGTGTTGTTATTGCTTGGTGTTATTAGCATTCTGTAATTTTCCTCTTTTTAAAACTCATTGTCATGCATCTGGGAAACCAAAACAATACTGCTTGCATTAATTGCTAATGGTTTTTCTGCAGGCTACTCTATAATATATGTTGAACATTGAAGATTAAAAATAGGGAGCTTTGTTGATTTGTTGTAGTTTTATTTTGATGCAATCCACATTTTACACTTCAGCTTGTCCTCACTTCTAAGAGATGTTTTATTGTTTTTATCCTTTGGATAATAAGAGCATTCCTAGTGCCAAAGCCCAGTAAAGGTAAATGCATTGAGGTCAGACAGAAGTTCCACCTGGCACTGAGCTCTGCAAGTTCACTTTACAGTAAAACCTGAGTCTTCATTGTGCTGTTATCCTCAAACTGCTCCTGCATGTCACCATGCCTGCTCTTGATAATGCTCAAATCTTGGAACAGTTCATGGGAGTGCTGCTGAGTGATGAAAAATACTGCTTTTTTAGCAGTGAAGGCAAGTCCTTTGTTTCAGCATAGAAAACATGATTTCCATCCACAAAGACTTCAAAAGAAACAGTGGGAATTCTTGAGAGCCTGATTATCATGGCATAATCACATTATCAGAGAGATTAGAGGCACTTTACTGTGTCCTTATGCTTTAATGACACTCTAAGGCACTGGACAAAATCTTCAAGTGCTGTTAGAATCTTTCTTGTAGGGCACTAAGATAGGAGAGAGCTTTTTAGCTGTGGGCCCTGAGATCACAGACAGCATGTTTAGTTCTTCTGTCAGAGAGCTGCTCATCCAAATACAAGCAGAAGGTGTAGTTGCTGGTCTTTACTCCCCAGTCTAGATGTATTTCTCAGAGCAGAGCAAATAAAGCCTCCTGAAATGTTAATTCCCATCAGTTCCAGTCATTGTGAAACACTGTCATTAACCAGGCAATCAAACTAATGGAATACAGAAGTATTAACAATTCAAACAACTGAGGAATTCACAGTGTGTTTTCTCTACAGGCTTGGTGGACTCTTGGATATTTCTTTTGTGAGAGGTGACTGACTGTAAGTGTAATGTGCCCATTTTTAGGTTATGCCTCAGCACTGCTGTGTTGCCTTGAGGTAAACAGTCCACAACCCATGCTTTGTGAGTGAATTGTTGCCTGAAAGCCTCTGAATTGCTTGTGATTATGGGAAATTCAGTCTCAGCTTGAACTTTTTTAAGTGAGAGCAAAGCACGTGATTTTTAACATTTTTTTTTTGTTGTGTATGGTTGCCAAGGACCACTGAAGATTTGGGGATTAATGTTCTGATTATATAGTTTCCAATATAAAGGATTCCATTGATAATTAGCCCAGAGTGAAGAAAGCTAAAAATAATCAACATAAAAGCCTTTTCAGATGTGAGTCTGTGCCTCTGTAAGTGCACACTGTGGACACTGTCTAGACAGAAAAGGTATGAAATATCAAACATGCACTTGACCTCAGTTAAAAGGCCAGGATGAAACAATCAAAACAGAAAGAGTGATATGGGAGAATTGTTGCAGTTAAAAGAAAACTGCTCCAGCAGTGAAAACACATGGAAAATGAGAAAAATTGTTTTAGCCTAAACAGGTACTAAAGATGATCCTGGAAAAAGAATTTTTAAAATAAATTACAGTTTGTTTCAATTTTCTTGATTTTAAACATGTAACAATGCATTTTTAAATTAACAGTAAAAGTCTTTTACCTGCCAAGACATGGAGTCAGGACTTTGTATGTCTCCAGCTGAGATTACTAAAACACTTGCAGCAGGGAGCTGCGTTCCCTTTGCTGTTTTACAGAGTTAGGGAAGTAGAAGTGAAACACATTTCCATGGATATGAGAATTAAAGGGAGAGGAATTACGTGGTGTGGAGTTTTTTTTAACTTCTCCATTCTATATCTTTTAGCGTAAGGCTTGATTCTTTGTGCGGGTGACTCTGTAATCCACTGATTGTCTTGCCAGCAGAAAGCAGAGCCATGAAGCGCATTTCCTGCCGGTCCTTTGGGGCCTCGGGCCGGTCTCGTTGATGTTCCGTCCGCGGGACCCCGGGAGTGGCGCGAACACGAGCGGGCACTGCCCGAGGGGGTCACTGCCCGAGGGGTCACTGCCCGAGCGGGCACTGCCCGAGGTGTCACTGCCCGAGGGGTCACTGCCCGAGGGGGGCACTGCCCGAGGGGTCACTGCCCGAGGGGTCACTGCCCGAGGGGGGCACTGCCCGAGGGGTCACTGCCCGAGGGGTCACTGCCCGAGGGGGGCACTGCCCGAGGGGTCACTGCCCGAGGGGTCACTGCCCGAGGGGGGCACTGCCCGAGGGGTCACTGCCCGAGGGGTCACTGCCCGAGGGGGGCACTGCCCGAGGGGTCACTGCCCGAGGGGTCACTGCCCGAGGGGGGCACTGCCCGAGGGGTCACTGCCCGAGGGGTCACTGCCCGAGGGGGGCACTGCCCGAGGGGTCACTGCCCGAGGGGTCACTGCCCGNCGAGGGAGGCACTGCCCGAGGTGTCACTGCCCGAGCGGTCACTGCCCGATGGAGGCGCTGCCCGAGCGGTCACTGCCCGAGCGGTCACTGCCCGAGGGGGGCACTGCCCGAGGGGTCACTGCCCGAGGGGTCACTGCCCGAGGGGTCACTGCCCGAGGGAGGCACTGCCCGAGGGGTCACTGCCCGAGGGAGGCACTGCCCGAGGGGTCACTGCCCGAGGGGTCACTGTCCGAGGGGTCACTGCCCGAAGGAGGCGCTGCCCGATGGAGGCACTGCCCGAGGGGTCACTGCCCGAGGGGTCACTGTCCGAGGGGTCACTGCCCGAAGGAGGCGCTGCCCGATGGAGGCACTGCCCGAGCGGGGACCGCGCCCTCTGCCGGCCGCGCTCGGCCTGACACCCGCGGCTCCTCCCCGCGCTCGGCGGCTGCGGGAGCGGGGATGGATCCTTCCCGCGGCCCCGGGCTCGGCAGCGTGCCCACAGCAGGGCAGCAAAGCGGCTCAGGGGTCTGGAGCACACCAGTGATGAGAAGCGGCTGCTGGAGCTGGGCTCGTTTAGCCTGGAGAAAAGGAGGCGCAGTGGGAGCCTTGCCGCTTTCTGGAAGGAGGTTGTGGTGAGGCGGGGATCAGCCTTCTTCTGGGCAACCAGCGATTGTACAAGGGGAAATGGCCTCAAATTGTGCTCGGGGAGACTCAGGTTGGATATTAGGAAAAACTTCTTCACTGCAATAGTGGTTAAGAACTGGAACTAGTAGAGTCAACATGCCTGGAAGTGTTTGAAAAATGAATGGATGTGGCACTTGACAATGTAGTTTAGTGTGCATTGTGGTATTCAGTCAAAGGTTGGAATTGGTCTTGGAGGAATTTTCTGACCTTAATCATTCAGCACATCATCACTAGCCAGGCGAGGGAGGTGGTTGTCCTTTTCTACTCTGTGCTGATGTGGCCCCATCTCAAGCCCTGTGTGCAATTTTGGGCAGTCTTTGTCTGAGAATGGACAGAGAAAACTTTAGGATGTCCTAACTACCCAGAGAGATATCAAATTGCATTAAAAGTTGGGTTGGAAGAGTAATTACAAATGAGTTTGTGGACACGATGCATTGACTTGTTTTTAATGTCTGTTAGGGTCGACCAGGACCAATTGGGCTTCAAGGACCAATAGGAGCACCTGGATTTACTGGCCCAGAAGGTTTGCCTGGAGCAAAAGGTGAGAGAGGAGCAGTGGGCCCTCCTGGACCAGCTGGGCAGAAGGGTGACAAGGTAGGCTCAATAGAGACTTTTCTGACCCTGCAATAGTTCTATGGCCTTGTATATACTTTTGAGTGAATAAAGATAATTTTGGGCTATGTGTCAGGGATAAAAATACAATGTCATTTCAACAGTATCCTTAGAGTATTGTCTGCATTTATTTTGGAACGTGAATAGAGATGCTAAAGCTGCTGAACAGTGTAGCCATCCTGGCAGGTGAACTGTAGCCAAAGGAGTATTGCTGTTGCAAGTAGTCTGTCACTTCACGTGCCTGGAGTGGGTGGCTGTTATTCACACTCTGTTCAAGGAGACATGGGGCTGGTTCCTGTGCAGAAGAACCTGAGTTGCTGTCTAAAAAAGCAAAAAGAACGGGTACTAAACAAAATCTGCAGTTCAGTTTTGCAGGTGCAAAGTTATTTCTAACAAAAAGAATACAGTAAACTATGTCATAATAAATGGAGTAACCCATAAGGTGTAGATGCCAATGAATGCAATGTGCATTATTGGAAACTATTTCTTTGCACTGAAAAAAATCCATTTACTCCAGAACTTCTGTCCCCTGAAATGATACATAAGCAATGTGCCATAAGATTCTCTCTTCATCCCTTGTGGGAGAAATATACTTTACCTTTACCTTTCCAAAGCAAGAACAATTTAGGCTGAGGATTCTGCTTACAGTCTGTTTTGCTACTATCCAGAGCACAGCAACAAAGTGTGGTAATTACTTGCAGCTTGGGCAGTCTGAAGTTAATGCAGTAGTCTGCATATCTCTGGGGGTCCTATCAAAGTATAGACAGAAAATATGTAGGTCTTGTTGAAACTCTTGGAAAGATAAGGGTTAAGTTTATAGCAGATTGTTTATTTTCCTGACATCTTGTTTTGCCCAGATGTGCAGCAGGAGATTATATTTTTACTTTGAATTGCCTGATTAAAACATTCCTGAAACACTCATTTGGCATCTGGTTGAGCTCAGATGCTCAGTTCCTATCTTCACTGACCCCTGTGGTCAGAGAGAATCTGCATGAGATAGTTTGGTCCTTTTGGTTTTGACAGCAGAAGTCCAAGACTAGAAGTGTTGAAGTGAAAAATATCTCACAGATAACTGAAATATACAGACCAATGAAGTGAAATATAATGTGTACTCTTTTTCTTCAGGGTCCAATGGGAGTTCCAGGATTTCAGGGCATCAATGGGATCCCAGTAAGTTTGCCTATGTAAATATAAATCACCAGAATGGTAATCACAGCTAAAAGCACCTGAACAGGATTGGATTGTCCTGGCACGTGCATCGTGTACCTTGCAATTGCTTGCCTCTGTCTGGAGGACATGGCCGTGTTTGTTGATCTACCTGGTGATTCGATGCTGTTTGGAAAGATAATAGGAAGCTGATACATAAAGGATAATTAGAAGTTGATACATACCAGAAAGTGAGCCTGAGTTGCATGGGGATCATTTGCATGATTGATTTGCTTTTCTTTCAGCACCATGTTCCCTCAGCACTGCCTAGAAAACACTGTATCATAAACTCACAGATTCACAGAATCGAAAGTGACCTCAGGAGTCAAACAGGCACAATCAGCTGTGCTTCAGGCCACTTTTAGCATGTCTTTCCTAACCAATTTTTAAAACCTGGTGATGATGGAGACTAATTTCTCTATTAGAAAAGCTTTGCTAATGCCTAACTTCAGTCTTTCTTTCTGCAGTTTAGAGCTCTTAGTTCTTTTGTTACTGATCAGGGTCACAAAGAGAGGATTGCTCACTTTTATTTGTAGTAGCCTTCTTGTATGTGATGGCTGTTACCAGGTCTCCCTCAGTCACTTTTGCTATGACATGAATGAAAACAGTGATGAGAGCTGAGGCCCTCCAGATAACCCTTCATTTTCTTCTAGGTTCTAGGCCTGGTTTAGATCAGGTGACAAATAGGTAACCACTCTCCCTGACCATCAGGAACTTTTGGTTTCTTTCATTCTCTAGAACTTTGCATTCTATAGAGAGTTTACAAAAAATTACGTGCCTATGGTGTTTTGGCCAACTTTCTTTTGCTTTGATTTCTTTAGTGATTTTTGCAAAGGTATCTTGCCATATCTCAGGGGAACTTTAACTGGATCAGCTTTAGAAGTTGCCCCAAACTTCCTTGCTGTTTCTACCCTATTTGGCTCATCCTGCTTTCTCCTTCTGATATGAGAATTACTTTTATTTTCTTAATGACGTTTTTCCATCCTGTGTATCATTGTGCCTTCACACTAAGCTCATACTCCCTGCTTTCTCAGCTGGCCAGAAGCTCCAACAGTTGAGCTGTGTTTTCTTACTTCCTATCAAAAACGGAATTGTTGTGATAAATTGGCTGAAAATGCACATTTGGCCTTGTAAAGGAGCTTGTTTGATTCTAGTTCCTTCCTGGCCCTTGTCCTTCACTCCCCCTCTGCTCATCCTTGCCTGTTTTCTCTCCTGCTCTACTCCCTTGCTGCTATTTTTTTTTTTTCTTTTACTACCAGCCAACTGTCTAGATCTGAAAAGAACAAGCTGTTCCCATAATACTTAATTTAATTGAACACACTGTGGGAACACGCTGTTCTGAGGGTATTTTTTCAGATGAGGCCCTGGAGAAAGGGGATTCCCAACAATGAGGGGAGGCCAGAGATAGAGCAACAGCCACTGCCAGGTAGTTGGCAGAGACAGGCATTCCAAGGAGAGAGCAGGGGAGGCAGATGAGAGGATTCAAATCCTCCAGCATATAAAGATCTACCCTGCTTTGCAACATCCTGCAGGTGGGTGAATGGGAAAGAGGCACATTTTGCTGGTCATGAACAGCAAAGTGTTCAGCATTGTGGATCTTCTGTGCCACAACTGCAGGGCAGAAAAAGGGGAAAGAGAAACTTGTTCATACTGTTTACATTATAACCACTGAGATAAATGCTTCCATTGTAGGGTGAAAATAGCAACCACCACTGCTTGAGTAAATATTTTTAATTTTGCCATTACATTTCAGGGTAGGGAGTAACTTAGATTTTTTGTGAAGTGTATGTACAAACATAAGCACTTTATATAGATGTGTGAAATGCAGAGGAAGGAGAGAGCACGTGTGTGAGAGAAAGATGGGAGAAGTAAAAATACATTGCTCTCTCTGCACATCCAAATAGGAAGAGAGATTCTTTATAGTATGCAGGTATGTTAGTGTGGGCAGGTGTAGTTTAGTCATGGCCATGGGCAAGGCCTTTCTTTATTGAGAGGGGAATCCCCACTGTTGACCTTAAGGGAAGTGGTATTCCACAGAGTTCCTTTGGGGAATGCTGGTGGCAAGTAAATCATGTTGCTGCAGCTGGCCTGACTAATCCCTTTAACCTAGTGAATACAGCAGCTACATGTGTTTATTGCTAGACTTTCATGTCCTGCTCTAGGAGAAGCTCTCAAATCCTTAGCTCTACTTGGGAAGTTTATTTTTTCCTGTAGGACGAGATTCAAGGACACCTCTGGCAAAGGCTGGAACTGAAGCTGGGAGATGTCTATAGCTTTTCATGAACTGTCCAAGAAGTTCTAGAAGGAAATATTTTTATGATAAAATAATTATGAGCCCTTGCCATGAAAGCCAGAGGTGTATGAAGAGGCAGTTTTGTGACCTTCCTAGAGCAAATGCAAGCACTTGGCAATGGCTGTAGAAAGGCCACTTGCCTTAGCAACCCATGAAACTGTTTATTCAGTTGGTTTTGTATTCATCCTTAATTGCATTTGTTTCTCTGTTTTTAATTATTCATTGAGCTCTCCTGTTGGGATTGCCTTTTTGCTGTTTGGTTTAGAAAAGAGGCCCCTTGGGATCAAGTGTCAGTGTACAAGCATGAGTCAGATAAAGGAGGGCCCAGATAACCAGTGCAAGTTTCCTTATCTGTTTCACACCAAATGCCTCCTTTTGTGAGAACAGAGAGCAGAAGCATCTCCCCAGCCTGTGTTTTAACTCAGATCTGTAAACTCACCACCCTGACATGGATAAGCAAAGTCTATGAAAGTCTTCTGCCTTAGTCAATCGAGGTGCTTGTGTTCAACTGGCACATCTGCCAAAACAGGAATTAGAGGAGGTGAGAGCAATGAAACTATTAACAACCACTTTTTCAGGTCAAAACAGCTCTTTAAATCAGTATTTTACACCCCTGGGAAAAAGGTTCTTTTAAGGCAGGACTTAGCAACTCTCAAGGAAGTCAGTGGTGGGTGTTCAATATCTCCTCAGATAAGGGTCTTAAAACAAAATATTATGAACTCTGATTGCAGATTAGCTTTAAAGTAGCAAATCCTGTGGATTGTTTCCCTAAAGCAAAAGACACAGAAAGTGTGTGTGTGCTTGTGTGTCTTTCTGTGTCATGCTTTGGCACAGAACCACAGACGTGAATGCCATGGGATTAAGTGACAAGGGCACAGATTTATTTAGTGCACATAAGAAATCACTGTGATCAGCATATTCAATGTCCTTTCTCTGTGAGCCCTACTCACATTTTAAGAGTGTCCTTTAGGCCACTTAGAGGCTGTCTTGGTTTGAGAGTTAGGAGCTCTCACCCAAAGAGTTTCCCAGGGCACGGCTCACCCGGCAGCTGCCTGCCTTGGGCTGGCTCTGGGCCAGCACGAAAGCTGGAGCAGCTTGGCTCCCTGTTGTCTGACTCTGAGGGGCAGATGTTGGCCCTTTCAGCTTCACTAAAACTTGCAGCTTGTCACCTTGTGCTGTAACCTGACACATGTGCACTTTTCCCATGTAACTCCTGGTTTTGTTGATGCTATAAACAAAGTGGAAGACCTGGTAAACACTGACAACCTGGGCTCCCTCTGCAGTCACTGCCTGTCCTGTCAGAGACTTAGTGCTCTTGGCTATGATACCCTGCATGGATCAAATTAATTAAGTAATTTCTAAGAGAAAAATGTAAGTGGCAATAAATTGCTGCTTCAGCCTACTCCAGTTGCTCTACCAGGGCCTGGCAAGTCCCTGCTTGCACATCACATGTGATTGTTTTGACAAGCAGACTAATCATCAGAGCAACTGGTACTGTTAATGGAGTGGTCTCTGATTGTAATGCTTTGGGATGACTTCATTCCATTCCTTGTTAAATCTCAAATTTATATTTGTCTGGGTGAGCTGCCTTAATTGTGTAGTTGAGACACACTTGACACTGATTCAGTTTGTAGATTGTTGACTAACAGAGAGCAGATCAGGTCTCAATTTTGTTGGCACAAATCTCAAGGCAGTTGCCAAATGAGCTGGACCAAGGACGTCATCTGACTGAAAATTAACCCCATTAAGAAACAGAACAGTTATTTCTCTGCTGTGTTTGTTTCCTACTCTGCCAGCACAGGGAGGAGGTATGTGTGAGTAAGCAGCAATGTGGTAGCTGTCCTGGCAGCAGCTGAGACCAGCGATCAGCTTGAGTTTACATAATTGTGGCCTAAATTGTTCTGCATCCTTGAGAAAATCAGTTTGCTACTGTGTGTCCTGAGCTTCCCATCTATAAAATTAAGATTATAGCATTCCCACATTTTTTTAGGGGATTTAAAGATCCTTAGATAAAAGGCTTTACATTACTGCAAAGATCTCATTGAGTTTCAACACAACATATGCTATTGGCTTGGGCTGGGAAGACCTTTAGTGTTGCAAATGTGTTTTATTTTAAGTGTCATGCATGAAGGATTGTTAATGTTCTGCTTTATCTCCATTTTATCCATGTTTGGTTTTTTTTACTTTCCTAATGTGAGTCATAACTTGCTTAGTGCCATATCTTAAGGACGAATCTTTGGGATCAAACAAAAGTACTTTTGGGATGAGTCAAGATGTACAGAGGGAGGAGAGAACTGTCAAGTTACTGGTACTATCTCCACAAGTTTAATTTTTCTTCTTGCCTTAAAAGAGTGTTGTTGAGTGGCGCAGGACTCATTTATAGGAAAAGCAGTATTGAATAAGGAGCTACTTAAAACTTGGCCATTGTGACTGGCAGTTCTGTCTTTCTGCCTTCTGCCCTCACAATACTCATATGGCACTGAAGAAGAAGTACCTAAAGTCCCAAACTTTGATCTCCTTTGCACTAGTACCATGCTGAGTAAACTCCAGTCAAACTAGTAGAGCTATACCAGGGCAAAAGATGTGTGAAATCAGAATTAGGTACAGTTGTACCATGATTAATAATTGGCCATTGCAAATTCTTTTTTTTAATGTTCTTAGTTTAATTGGATCTTCCTCCCAGTTGTTTTGCCTGAGGTCTTACATTTAATATAACAAATAAAGCTGTTCTGCTTGAATGGCCTGATGCTGGAGCTTTAACAGCTGTTAATCTATTAAAAGAAAGAATCCACACTGGAGAGGAAGAGAAGTCAGTGAAACTCTAGGCAGATTGGAATCATAAATGCTCAGTATTGTTGAGTCTGCCTCTGCCCTTGCTTTCACATGACCAGCTTCCATTCCTGGTGTCAGGTGCAGCCTTGTGCTGTTTGATTCTGTTACAGTCCATATGGTTCACTCTGCTGTGGGAGGAGTTCTGCCCTTTTGGGACCTACTCATGCACAAGTTATGTGCTCCAGAAAACTGTCCCTTGGAGAAAAAGGTAATCGGATGAATGCAGCCAGTATTCTAGGATTTAACCTCTGGGGAGGATAAACAAAGCTGGCTGAAGAAGCTTGTTCTGTTGCAGTCTGCCATACACTGACCTGAGCTGGGAGTTATGCATTTGTTTTGGTTTGTGTTGCCATTTGGAAGAAAAAGATCAGTGTTCTGGAGACAACAGTGTTGCTAACAAAATAATGGATCTTTTTGGTCATTCTCTTCTTCCCTTTACACAGGGTCACCCTGGGCAGTCTGGACCTAGAGGCCTGCCTGGCCTCAATGGCTGCAATGGTACCACTGGGAGCCCTGGCATTTCTGGACCTGATGGGTTTCCTGGCCTACCTGGACTGCCTGTACGTCCCAACTCAAATGTGGAGCTCTGCAGTCGCTAAACCAGGATTTCCTTTTGTGGCATTGTTGGAGAAGTAACTGCCAAGTACTTAGGAAGAACCCAAATAACCCTAAGTTTATTAGCATTGTTAGAGTTCAATTTTCTTATCCACTCTGAGGATAAAATGAAGATCCTGTGGATAAAATCCCCTCCCTCACCTGCTGTCCTCAGTGCTTTGGATGCAGCCCAGGATATGGCTGGCTTTCTGGGCTCTGAACCCACACCAACAGCTTTTCATCCCCAAGTACCCCCAAGTCCTTCTCCAGGGCTGCTTTCCTGCTTTCAATCTAGTCATTGCCCAGCCTGAGTCGGTGGTTGGGATTGCCCCAACTCAGTTGCAGGGTCTTGCACATGGTGAGGTTTACATGGACCCATCCCTCAAGCCTGCCAAGGTCCCTCTAAATGGCATTGATGTGTATATGAACAGGGGAGTTATACCATGTCAAAAAGTTCAAGTAGGATCTAAGGTTGTCAAAGGCCTAAAATGAAAGGGAAATATAATATTATCAGGAAAATACCAGAGAAAATGTTTGCAGAACCTTGTTTTTCTAAAGCTGCAGGAAGTCTTTAGTTCTCTTAATAGCACAGCTCCTCTGACAGAGCAGCAGTGGTACTTATACAGTTAACTGGAGCCAGGAGTTTGCCTTGTTCATTATGCTAATTAGAGATGCTTTCAAAACTAAAGCAGTATTCTTTCAAGAAATTTATTTTTTTACTGTTTTGTTTTTAATCAGGGCCGTCCTGGCCCAAAAGGCCTTAAAGGAGAGCCTGTTTTTGCTCAAGGCAGTCTTAAAGGAATGAAGGTAAGACATGATATCACACAGGAGAAAATGCAGTACAAGAAACTCTTTGATGTCCCACAGGTTGCAGGGCTGACACTGCAGGTTTGATTGCTCATAGTGTCAGTCCTGGGTGTCTGAGTGCAGAGCTGTGGAAAAGCCCTTGTAATAACTTCATTAATGACAGCACAGAATACTCTCAGAAACTGGAATTGTTTTTGAAGAGATCTTGTTCATCCCATACTGGGATGCTGGGACATTGCTCATCCTGTTACTATTCAGTGCATGTTACAGCTTCTACTGTGAGATTCCAGCTGCCTCTCAGTGTTTCTTGTAGTGGAAGGTGCTAGAAATGTATCAGTCACATTCTTGGTTTACATGCATGCTTCATTAAATATTGAAAATATCACTCTGTGATATAAGGCCTCTCACACTGACTTTGCTGCTCAAAATTAGGAACTCTTCTAAAATTCTATCCACATTATATACACTCATAAATTCATAAAAGTTAAACAGGTCTTTATTAATTTACTTCTGTATTTATGGGAAATAAAGGTAATTTCATATTGTGATATGCTTTTGCATATTTTATATTTGTCATATAGTAAGAGGTTTTATAGTTTATTTTCAGTGGTTTTGTAATTAATATTTTTAATGCCATTTTATTTTCTCTTGTTACACATAAATAAAATGGTTCTAATTTCTCTAGAGGTCTCCATTACCCAATTCAAATATGGAAGCACAATTTTTTTCCTATTTACACTTGATCTAGTATTAACTAACAGCAAATATTTCTATTTTTACAAACCTAGATGTTCCTTATAGCTTGTTGCAATAATGTTGTGTAAATTTTATGTGTGCATTTATGATTTTTAGGGTGAAAATGGTCTTCCTGGATTAGATGGAGTTCCTGTAAGTTATTTAATATGGGACATAATGATTTTAATCAATATTAAGTAGGTACATTTTCAGGTATTGGTTCTCAAGGACCTTTTCAAATTAGTAGGAAGTGTATTTACATGTGTGATAGCAGTAGTGCAAGCAATTCTAGATTTCTAAGGGTATGAGTGGATCAACATTATGGTAGAGGAAGTCAGATTTTTCCTATTACTTATTTCATTATTCCTTTTTAAGATCAAACTCCCTTCTACCATTGAACTCTGTAACTTTGATTTTCAAAGTACATCTAATCATATGAAATAAATTGCTTTAATATTTAAATTGGCTTACTTAACTAGGGGGTATTACTTAATGTTTCCTAAGACTCATTTTGGGTGGGGTTTGATGGGGTAAATGCTACAGATTCTTTATTTGTCCTCTGTTCTTTTTATAGGGCCCAAAAGGTTTTCCAGGTCCAACAGGTCCTGCAGGCCCTATCGGATTACCAGGTCTGCAGGTAAAGTGACCTCAGCTGTTGCACTTGTCTGTAGAACCATTCCAGCTGTTGGCAGNCCCCTTCCCCTTCCCCTTCCTTCTGCTTGTGCCATGACAATGGGCAAGAATGCCTGTGCTTCTGGAGACTGAGCACAGCTGACTTCTAGCATAGGATGCTCAGCCTTAGCAGTTTAGTCTGATCACAAGAGCAAAGGCTCCTCTCTGGAGCACCCAGGGCAGCAAACACAGCTGAGAGCTCCAGCAGAGCTCTGCAGTGTTCTCTGCAAACACCTCTTACACTGTCCTGAGCACTCCCTCACCTCAGGGCTGGGGGAATGGGCCAGTCTCTGATGTCTGGAGCCTTTGTTGTCATGAGCTGTGCTAGAGTCACTTTTTCAAGGTCCTACAAGAGGTAAAACCAGACTACCTTTTTGTTGGGTTTAAGTTGAAGTTTTCTCTCAATTAACAACAATGCCAAAGAGTTGTGCTCTTAGAGATGTGAAGACTTGATAGCATGTGTCTTGTTTTGCTTTGGAGGCAAGAAAGTTCAGGTACCACTGCAAATCCCAGCATTGCTCCAATTGTTTGCATCCTAACTAAATAAAAAGGAATAAAATCTTGATCTTGTTTACATTTAGGGTCCAGTGGGCCTCCCTGGGCCACCAGGTCCAAAAGTAAGTACCTTTCCTGATTTCTTTTTACACCTAATTTTTGGGCGTTTAACAGTGCTGTGGACTTAGATGATAGTGGTGGAGTTGTTGCTGTTGTTTTATTATTCATTCATCCATGTTTTTTCTCTCCTAGGGTAACATGGGTTTAGGCTTTCAAGGAGAGAAAGGAGAAAAGGTAAGTGAGACTTGTTTTATTATGGAAAAAGCATGAAATAATACTCCAGAGTTCCATCGTAGCTTGATCCTCTAGAAAGTGGCTAGACTCTAGCATTTTCTTATTTTCCTTTTTCTTTTCTTCTCTTGGACTGAGTGGCAGTTCAAATACTGAAGAATCTTGCTGGTTCCTTATTTGTTGGAACACTAAAGAGGACAGGAGCTTTTTCAGGGTGAAGAGGAAGAAGGGGAAATCTCAAGTCTGTGCAGTATTTTCATGGGTATCAAGACCTGAGGTCCTCAGACATCTTTTGAATCTCCGCTTTTCAGTTTCTTTGGGCCATCACCTCTTGTATTGAGTTATTCAAAGGACTTCATTCTTCTTGGCTTTCATTACATTCTGTTGGTCAACTGGTGTGTAATTTATAGTCTCACTATCCCAAATGGGTGTCTTGCAGTCTGTGTTAGAATTTACACAGGCAAAATGGGGCTTTCTTAAAGTTCTCAATGTGGGACTTGATCCTGCTGATGTTAAAACTGGTTCTCCACATTCTACAATTCTAATTGTTCCTTCTCTTCTTTTCTTTCATGTTTCTTCCCAATTTTTTTTCCTTGCCATGTTTTATATCCATAAGACTGTGGAAACAGATGCATTTTTTTCACCCTGATTTTCCATCTGATCCTTTGATTCCCATGACCAAACTCCCTTGCCAGCATTCAGGCACACAGATTTATACACACGAGATATAATTAAAGTGGTTTTTCTTCTGATTTGTAGGCCATTTCCATAGAAAAGCAAACATGGTGTGCTATGTTAGTATGTTCTTCTTTTGTCTACAGGGTGATGTAGGGCTGCCTGGGCCTCCAGGTCCCCCACCATCCACTGGAATACTGGAATTCATGGGATTTCCAAAGGGGAAGCAAGGAGAAAAGGTCTGTAAATTCAGTTTACAAACCTTCTTCCTCTCTGTGCTCTTTCATTCAATAATGAATGAAATTAGTGAACAATGAGAGCTGTTATATTTCCAAATCAAAATAATTTTCTATACCAGTTTATTCTGTCAAGTGATTATTGAAGAAAAATATTCATAGCTCAGAGCATTGTGGACCACTAGAGAATACACATCTCTCAGAAGGAGAAATCTGGAAGCTATTTAAAGGTTTTTATCATTAATCCTAAAAATAAGTGAACTGTTGTTTTTGTTGGACCTGTGAAACTGTGTCAGCTGAAGCAAAAAAATCAATGTAGAAAAAGAAATGGAAGGTCCAGCTCTTTTGCCTTAGTGCACACTACTCTGAAATAATCAGATTTTTTCACCTTTGCTTTGTTACTACTGAGATGTGTATTTAGGTCATCAGTGTCTTTATAAATGCTGTGTGGTCCTTGAGTTAAAGATTCTCTAGACACATGAAATTTAGGCATACTGAATTAATCTGGGACTTAGAGAGGCTGGTTTGGGAGCCCAGTCTGAGCTTGCCTGAGCCCCTGTGTAAAGTCATGAGAGAGATTGTTGTACTCAATTTACATTAGGCTCAAACAAAGCCCATTCCTTTGGGCTCACTCTGGAGTTTGTAAGCAGAGTTGTGGAAACCTTTCTGTCTCATCAGCAAGGTTTATTTTGCTGCTTTCCTGAGGCACTTGCATGTTGCAGTTTCCTAGATGCCAGTGTGAAATGCCTCTGCTCTTGTAGCAGCTGGGGACAATGGAGCAGCAGTTCCAGGCAGGGGCATTTGCAGCCGTGGGAAGTGGCCAAGGATGCAGAGCACAGTGCTGAGAGCCCATGGCCTGGCACATGGTGGCACAAACCCAGTGCATTTGCTGACAAACAAATTACAAGGCTTTACTTCAGGTGTCAGGAGCATGGCAGGTGGACAGGGCAAAGTCTTGCTGTCACAGGCACAGTGATTTATTGTGCTTGTCTCTTCCCCCTTGCCAGGGTGAGCCAGGTCCTCAAGGATTCCCTGGAGACCAAGGATTGCCTGGCATCCAGGTAAGGACAGAGGAGTGTTTTTAACATGTGCCAAATAGGGGTTAGATGGTTCAGCAGCCTCTGAATAGCTCACAAGGCCTCTACAGGACTTTCTAGGTACCAGAGAACTTTGAAAAGCTGATCAAAATGTTCACAAAGACTTTTTGAAAAGTGTAACTGTAATCTGATAGTTTTTTTGTCTTGTAGATACAAAGAATATAATGCTGTCCTAATACAGATTTAGAAAGCTGCCCAGGTTTCAGTACCTGCAGCCTGCTGTTGCAGAGACCTGCATGGACTTCTACTTGTGGCATGGCCACTTGATGGCAGTGTTCCTTGTCCCACAGATATTTTTAAAAATCCTAATTTTTTCTCTTTAATTATGTCTAAACTTATCTTTTGTTATTTTACTTTAAAGCTATAAAGCACATGCAGATCTTTCTGTCCATATATACCCAGTTAAAATGGGCTGTTTAATATTAGTGCTCATCAACTCAGCTTGGTGTAGCATTTTCTCTATATGAATTAAGAAAAACAATTTACCCCTGAATACCAGAGAGCTATTTCCCAGATTAAAACTTTTTGTAAACAGAAGTTGTTTCAATAAGTTTGGGGAATAAATATTTTTGGGATCTTCTGACTAATAAGATAAATTGTTTGCCAGTTTCTTCAGCGTACAGATGTTCTCGGGAGAAATACGTGCAAAAAAAAAACTGTACATGAGGCACAGTTTGTTATTAGCCTTTCTGGACATGTTCCATTATGAGCATGTTTAGCTTTATGCATGACAAGAGAGCCATTGAAGCTGGTGAAATTGAACATATGTGCAAACTTAACCACAACCGTAAGATATTTTAAGATTGAAGCCTAAAAATTGCTTAACTACTGTAACTTTTGCTGAAGTTAAATCCTGCTGTTCTGTCTCTGGATTTGATACTTCTTGCTGACTGGGAAAACCCCCAAACATTTCCAAATGTTGAGTGTGAAAATGCTAGTTTTGTGTCATTCTTGGGCTTTGGAAGGGAAAAGCATGCTCTGAACATTCCCTTGAGCTGCTGCTGTTAAGAAATGAGACTTGAAATAATTTCTCAGTGTAGAGTAGAATACAGAGTAGCATTGGCAGGTCTTTGGTGTCTATAACGTGGGGTCATTGCAGTTGCTACTGAAATATATGCCATGGTTTAAATGGATAGAAATCTTAGGGAATGAAGCAGGTACTTACTGCACATACTGCCAGGTCTGCTTGATAGAAGCTTTTCTTTCTGGGACCAAGTGGTCACAGCAGAAACTGTCAGTTCCCTTTGTCTCGCTATCATACTGTTTGTAGAAATAAATGGGTTTGTGTTCCCTTTACTGAGGGGTGTTCTGCTCAATTCCAAACAGATCACAGAGATTTAATGGTGACATTTTTCCTCAGGGCTTTGGAGGTGTTGGAGAAAAAGGAGAAAAAGGAGTGCCTGGCTTACCAGGTGGCAGGGTAGGTGACTTCACAAAGTCTTTAAATGCCTGTTCTCAAACACATGAAGTGGGCCTTTCATCCACACACTCATTCCCTGCAGAGATGTTCTCCTACCCAACAGGAAGACCATGACATTGTGTCTGTGCTTGCAGAATAAATGTCTGATAGAAAGTCTTGACTGCACTAAGATTTATCGGCTTTGTGATTACAGAGTAACACCTGGGTTCCTAGTAAGTTGGGATACCATGACTTCCTTAACTTGAACTGCCAATTAGAAAAACAATGGTTAAATAAGATAAGCCTGCTTGTGTCAATGTTAAATTGTTTACATTGTGATTGTTAATAACTGAGAGATGAGAAAAGCAGTGGTAGTGTCTCCTTTTGAAAATTTTAACTTTTAATTCTTTGATGCTGAGATATTTGAAGCCTGATCAAGCTGAGATGGAGCCTCTAAAAATTTGTCTTTGCTGTTCTAGGGTCTTTTGGGACTGGATGGATCTGAAGGAATTCCAGGGAGAAAGGTAAAATTTCTTTCATTTTTTACTGTACTTAAGAGTACTGTACTGTTCCAGAGCTCTTGGAATATCTTATTTTGCCAGTTGTCTGTTAATGGGATTTGAAATCTACACTGGGCCAATTTGGATATGTTACACAACAAAAGCAGCAGATTTCCAGTCAGAGACCCAGAAAGGGAATTTTGGTGTCCCTGAGAATGCTACCAGGAAATGGGGAACTGGAGAGCTGCATCTTCCAGTGTTACTTTAAATGTTTTGGTGCCAATAATTTTTTAGAATGAGTAAACAGTGAGGGCAAAATGTATGGGACAAGGAAAAGAATGTTTTAGACTCTTCATTTTGCAAGCATTTCTACAGTTCTGTGAGAACTCCTAGGTGTTCTCCTGAATTGCACACCTTCAGCCTGCTCAAAAGTTCTCACCATCTTCACACCACAAGGAGGCCTGAAGGAGCTCTGGTATTTTGTGAGTGCTGAGAAATTGATGCCATCAGTTTTCTCTCTCTTTAATTCTTCTTCACCTGTTTGGTAGGACAAAGAATTGGGTTTGTGATTTAAATCCAGACTCTCTGCAGATGTCTCAGCTAAAAAATAATGCCACTTATTCTCTCACTGTGTATCATTGTTCCCTTGTGTGATTTTGCAGGGCCATCCAGGTGTTCCAGGCTATCCAGGACTGGATGGAGTCAAAGGCATAAAGGTAACTTCTCACTAAAGCATTATTTTTTTTTAAGGTATTTGCATTAATAAATAAATATCGTTGCTCCAATCAAACCTCCTGTTTGCCCCTATATCACTGTCATTTTCAGTTCCTCATTCACTTATTGTTAAGCATAAAAATGAGTGGCTACTGAGCCATGAAACTCAGGTATTTTAATAATTTTTCAATGCTAATCATGAACTTCATGACTTAGAACTGTAGGTGTAGCCTTTCTAGTCTCCTTTATCCTTACATCAGTGCCATATTTATTGGACCATTGAGGCAAGATTAGGTGGAAGTAAGTGGATGTTAAGATAGTTGTCCAGGCTATCTGAAGTCTTGGATCACAGATCTACAAGTATGGACAAGTCTGAGAACATGTTCAATTTCTTGTACAAGATACAGGTGATGCATAGCAGGCATTTTCTGTGTGTCTTACAGTTTGGGCAGTCAGACAGCTGGAAACTGAGTGGAAAATGGTTGGCTAGTAGTTTGCTGTGGAAACACTGATCTGCCACCAAGATTGCAGATTTGTAAAATGCAAGCACTGAAGGGATTTTTGGTGCAGAGCACATGGGAGGAGTAGTAGTAGATGTTTATGTACAGAGAAATATTACTGGAAGAAGCAACAAAGTGTGCTCTGCCTTAGCTCACTGCATGGTGTTTATATGATAAATATGATGGCAATTTGAATGAAAGTCAAATTTTGTCCTTGCAATTTCAAAGAGGATCTGATACTCTTTGAGAGTATCAGTGAGAGCAAGGAATGACACTGCAGTTTGTCACAACTTGCTTGTTCTGCGTGGATGATTTTATGAAGGAATCCATTTTTCTGTAAGCTTCTATAATTGAAATTGAGTATTCCAAGGCAACAGCTGCAGTGATGAAATCTTTTAAAAATGAGATAGCTCTTAGCAGCTTTTACCACAAAGTGAACAGTTATTATCTACCTGATATTGGTCAGTGTGCTGACAAAACTGGTCTCCAGTACACATTGTACATACATGTCTGTGCTTCCTATGGAGGTAATTGGAGACCTTCAGAGGATAACTGGATAGTAGCAACCATCTTATCTGAAGCAGCCATCAGTTTCATCAGACAGGAACGATGTAAGTCAGGACAGCAGATGGTTTTGAATAGCAGAACAAAGTGAACTCTGCAGCAAGACAAAGAGTGATCATTACTCGCTGAATGGCCACAGACATTGGTACCATAGCACAGTCTGCTTCCTGACAAGCAGCCTCCTCTCCATCACCATCTGAATGTGCTGTGAATCTGTTTTCTTTGCAGGGTGAATTAGGTGACATCGGTCCCCCAGGTCTACCTGTCATCGTTGACAGGGAAGGTGTTGTCATTTCAGGTACACATTTCCATTTTGTTTTGAAACTCATCTAAAGCACTTTTTCTGATCCAACTTTCTTTCTTCCTTACTCTATTTTACCACTTTCTCACATTGTATTGGATCTAATCCATCCCTTGTTATTTTTTCTTCATTTCTGTATTGTTTGGATACACATATGTTTATAGCCCTTTGTTTATAACTTCAGAATTTAAAGAAAGCCATTCATCCCCACATTGCAGAATGATGTGTTTCAAGGCAGAATGAAATGTATTTCCTGGGAGAGAGACTGTGTGAGCACAGGCAAGTGCTATGTCAGCTGTGTAGACACACTCCAATCTGTCTTCAGTGTACCAAGGAAAAATGGCTTCCTGGTGCTGCATGGTAAAGGGTACTCTGAATGTCATTCTGCTGTTGTTTGTTGTCCAATGTGGTAAGAATATTGTTGAGAAAATGAGCTTAATTAATGCCACAGCTGAGCCTTCATGGGAACAGTCTCTGAAGCCATAAAGGTAAGGGGACAAATTGCATGGTGTCTCCTTTTTCTTTCACATGTTATCAAGTTTGAAACAACCTTTGTAACAGCTCAGGAGGAATTCTTCCCAATATTATTAACTTTGACTAACAGCCTTTCTGCTCACAGTCTGGCAGCCTTTGCTATCTGTGGTGAGATCAGTGGCCACTACAGTAGTTGACTGAACAGTATTTCAGCAGAAATTCTGATGAGATCTTCTTGCTTGTTTTCCTCTTTCTCTAATAGGTGCCCCTGGTGACCCTGGAAACCTGGGAATACCTGGTCCTCCAGGAGAGGAAGGGATCATTGGTTTACCAGGGCTTCCAGGAGCTCCAGGGTTTCCAGGCCTGGAGAGAGGTAAACACCTGCTCCTGCTGCTCTTGGCAGGCTGTTTGCTGTGGGTTTTGGGGAGAAGTTTCTGGGTAGTGGCCTGGAGAGGGTGAAGGTATTGAAGCAAGCCTCTCCCTGTTCCTTCAGCTGGCTGATTTGCAGGCTGCTGTATGAGAAATAGGAGTCAGGGATGACACACAGGGAAGCAATTCTGTTGACTTGGATGGGAGCAGAATTAGTGCCACAATTATTACAGCCCAGGTTAAGTCTTTGTGTGTGAATATTTGGTGTGGCAGTGTATACAGGAGGCTGTGGTTTGATTTCCATTTTGAATGTGCTGATTGGAAGAACTTTTCCTACATTTTAAATTATAATGAATGTTTTTGAAGTTTTTTAATTACTTCTTATAATTGCAATAAAGAGCTAAGAAATTGGCTCGATAAACCCACTGGGGGCACAACTTATTTGTCCTACCCAAGATCTTACTCAAAAGTTTCAGTTTCATTTGAAAATCATTGGGGAAATTCTGGCCTGCATTAATCCAGAGACTAGGAACTACCAAGAAAATCAGAAAATAAACCCCCCTCAGTCTTACACAGTTAATTTCCTGATTGATCAGTGGAACTTAAAAGCAGTGCTGTGAAGTTTTTCTGATGACCAGAGGAGTGTGTAAATGGGAGCCAGTTGGTCCCTCCAATTAGTACTTTTTCCTTGGTGTAAAGTTATGAATTGCTCTGTCCTAACATGATTTCAGTTCAGGGTACAATGGTAATTATCTTAACATTAAAAATACTTCAGTGTGTTTGCTGCTGGAGAGCTGCTCATTGTGTCATTGTTGTCTAGATGGAATGGGCCCTGGAGGGTCTCCAGGTATTCCAGGAGTGAAGGGTGAAGTGGGAGAACCAGGAAGAGCCACAGTTGGATTACCAGGCCCTGCTGGCAGAGGTGGTTTACCAGGTCTGCCAGGAGCACCAGGATTACCTGGTTCACCACGTATGTAGAATTTTCACATCTATTTTTGTATTGGATTCAGAGTGAAATAGGATAAATAATAATTTATATGTTTAGTTCTTTGCCAGCAAGGATTATTCATCTGTAAATTGTAAATGTTTGACTGACACTCATTGTGATTGTAGCTCACAAACTTACATATATAAGTAGACACTCCTATAGAGTAAGACAATAGACCTAATTATTGTTAAGCATGGTAGCCTGAGAGACTGAAGCACAAAGTTGTGTAGACACAATTTATGACACAAAGGACTTTGAAGGTCTAGGCTAGTCTCTTGTTCACTTAGGTAAAGAACAGACCATGACCTTGGTAACACCTGAGGTAAATGTCTGCCTTGTGAGCAGGCAGTTTGGGTACCAGGAGTCAGATAGGATGCCTGAAGAGACAGTTTCCAGACCTAAGGAAATGAGATTTTGTTTTTACATATTCATTTGTATGGATGTTTTGATTAGATTTAAGTGTGCATTGTTTTGTTTTCCTCAGAAATTGAGTATTATGTGATCAGGGTTGAGTTTACAAAACTATGTTTTACTTTTCTGCCATAAGCTGGGTTTTTTTGAGAGCCAGTCCTTCAGAACAGGGGACACTCCAGTGATGGAGCCAGGGAGCATGGTCTGATAAAATTAGTTTCTCTGGAGAAGAAATAAGTGTTCTCTTATCAATAACTGTTTGCTATCAAATCTGGCTCACTTTTCTGCAGTCTGTAAAACTCTGTAGCTCTGTTTAGCTGGTGGCTGCAGTTTGTTTCCATGGAGCATTAGATGGTGCTGTTCAGCACTCCATTTTACTGTTGTCACCCAGAGAAAGGGTTTTCAGACAGTGTAGTTTTAGATTATGTTTGATCACTTTCCACTGCTGTTTCTATCAGCTTTTGTTTCATGCTATTCAGTATATAAGGAGATGTATACAACAATTCTGCAGTCATGTTGTGAGGGACAGGGAAAGTCCCCTTAAACCTTTTGCCCTTTAGTATCTTTCCTGAGCTGCAACCACTGAATGAGTGTCATTTGCCCAAAGGCAGTGACCTGTCCACAGTTTGGTCATGAATGAGAGTCATTTGCCCTTCTTTACACTACCTGTCCACAATTTGGTGAGTTCTTTGGTCAGCTTGTTTGGGTCCAAGGCCAGTAAATCTGTGAAAAAGTGCAGTGGCAGAGTAGAGGAATGAAACTCTTGTTGCATCTACACTCTGAGCACTTTTGCTTTCCTGTGCAAGGAGCTAGAAGCCAATGTGGCAGAGAACTGCAGCCTGTGTGTGGTGCCAACCAAGCTCCATCTCCTTGTGTCACATCCACAGCTGGAGTTTCATCTGGTGCCAGTTGCATTGCTGATGTTGTAAGTCAGTAATGAGCTGGAGATCAGCCTTCTCATGGCTTTTCCTTGCCTTCTTTCTGCATACAGGCCCTTCATTCTCCCCAGAGATAATCCTGGGTGGAAGGACTGGGGACCCAGGGGAGCCTGGGCAAAGAGGGATGCCAGGAGCTTTGGGTCCAAAAGGCTACAAAGGTAATTGACTCTTGTTTTGAGAGAGCTTTTCAGCAGTCATCAGGCTGAAAGATATTTCACGTGGTTAATGTCTTAAGGGATGAGTCTTCAAGTGTCTTTATGGCAAATCACAGGAGGGTTAAAGGAGCCAACAGCCTTTGCAATTTAGAGAGTGTTGTGCCCAGCGCTGTCAGTAAAATCCTATTTCTTCTTCTTATTTGCTCAGGCAAATAAGCTGGTAAACGTATCATACCCAAAAATTTAGCTAAGTAAGTTATACTTTAAAGCCATGAAACTTAGAAATAAAATCTTGTTCACTGCTTTTTGCAATAGAGGCTGTAAATGACAGAAAAACTTAATTTTATTCTCCTCTGTGCTAAAAATTGTGAGAATGTGGGTCTTAGTGTGTGACAGAACTAGCAGCAAAAGCCATGATGACACAGATATCACTGTGCTTGGTGATTGTTTGGGTCCAAGGCCAGTAACAATTCAGGGGGTCATTGTAACCTACTGTGAGGGGGAGTATGGATTTGTTTTCTCTGATAACTATCTCTTAAAAAAACACACAAGACCTCCCTAAAACCCTCCTAAACCCATCTGTTTAGGAAAGCTTGAACCTTTGGGAAGAGGTCTAGAAGTGCTGAGGTTCATGCTGCACATGGTTATTTGGTGAGAGGCATTGCATGGAAATTAAACTGGAGAAAAACTGAGCTCCACTTGCTTGGCACTCACATCACCTGAGCAGAGGAGGCATAAAATCAAATCATATGAGAATGGCTTTGTCTTTATTGGATCAAATACTGCTTTTGGAGCTCTTGCAACTGAAAAGGGTCTTTATCCAAACGAAACTCAGTTTGGAGTGTTGACTTTTCCAGGAGAGGCAGGTGATTGTGCTTGCGATGGAGGAGTTACAAGAGCTGGTCTGAAAGGCATCGCAGGTGCCCCGGGTGCATCAGGAAGTCCAGGTGTGCCTGGTGCCAAGGGCATTGGTGGAGACCCAGGCTCTGTGGGAGCTCCAGGACTGCCAGGCCCTCCGGTAAGGCAGGAGGAGTTTGTGTTGGTGGCTGTCAATTACAGGTTGTCAATTACGTGTGCAATTGCTGGGCTTGAATGGAATGAAAGCAGAACACACTTTTTTTTTTTTTTTTTTCCCCATAATTGCTTCTATTTGTTTGGATTTAAAAAAACAAACAACCTAGAAACTGATCTGTGTAAAGAAACTGAAAGTAGAGATACTATCAGCTATAAAAATGGGAGAACAAACGGTTCTTAAGTTCTGAGAACTACACATTCATCAGCCAAGAGAGAAGCAGTAAGACTTATTCATCCCAGGACTTCTTGGAAGTAGATATACATTTATTAGACCCAGGGCTCTTCCTGAGTGAGGGCTGGCTGGGGAAGCAGTTGCACATGTGCATGGAGAGAAGATCTGAAAAATCAAACAGGACATCTTTCCACATTATTGCTCATAGCTATAAAAACTGTGCACCACAGAGTCTGCTTCCTAACTGTGTGTGATAAATACATTCATGAGAGTTGAGATCTGTTTTTCATCAAACAGTGACCATAATAAATAGGATTTTCCGAAGAGCTGAGCATTGCTCATTGCAAGTATTTACTTTTGAAAATCCTAGTCCATAAAGATACCAGTCTTTTGTCTTCAGAGTATCTTTATGAGTGTCAGTAAGTGCAGCACACCGAGCAATAGGGAAGAAGATTCACTACTTGGGTGTCACTATATCCTGAGTGAGGTAATGTTCCCAGATGCCCTGCAAGATTGCTGTCAGGATTACCAGGGTTTGGCTTGCCACTGTGGAGCTGTAGTGACAGCAGAAACAGCTGAAAACAATCAAACCTCTTTTCCCACCCCTCCCCAAGGTAGTGTAGATAATAATAGGAAACCCTCTGGAAATTCTTTCTGATCTGGTCATTGTGTCCTGTCCTCGTATGACGTTTTTAAGAAGCAAAGCCTTTTCTCTGCACATTCCTTTTCTTTATCTCTTGGTTTGTAGGCTTCAGCTGGTCAGCAAGGACTTCCAGGCCTTAAGGGAGAAAAGGGGGATCCTTCCTATGCAACAGTCAAAGGTGCTCGTGGGGACCGTGGTGTGACAGCACCCAGAGGACCTTCAGGCATCCCTGGAACCCCGGGCAGGGATGGACTTCCAGGCCTGCCAGGCCCACCAGGCCCTCCAGTAAGTTCAGATTTAGCAGCAGTGCTTCAGAACTGGGATAAGGAGCAGAGAAAACAGCCAGGCCTGGCAAACTAGTCCTGATTAGCCCTGTGGTAAACCTTCAAATACATAAAAAGCTCACAGTCTCTGAGCACAAATTTGTCTTGGTCAGGATTAATAATTGGCAGTCCTAATGCCTCTATCAAAAAATAAACTTCAGTAGACCCTAATGCTGTTCTGTGTTTAGTCCTAAAAGACAAAAGACGTTGTAGGCATAATTATGAGTGAAATCTTGAAATAAAAAAATCACACCAGAATTTTATTAATTAAAAAGAAAGTAAATGTCTTTCAGAATCTGTAATATTTGCATCTTGGCAAATACAACATAAAATATTCTTTGTAATAGTCACTGAGTTTTGATGCATTTAAAAATAAAGATGGATAACTTACACTGGTTTCTGTATATCCTTTCAGGCTCACCTGAACCTTGCACAGAACCAAGCAAACTCTTACACACTTTTTAAAATTATAGTGGTGGATCTTTCTGCATCCCTTTGATTTTCAGCTGTAGTTGTCTTTGCTGTGCACAGGGTGATGGTGGACTGGGTTTCCCAGGTGAAAAAGGTCTGCCAGGGTTACCTGGCTCCAAGGGCCATCGAGGAGAAACTGGCTCTCCTGGTGTTGGATACCCAGGTCCTAGTGGAGTTCGTGGACCACCAGGTGATGCTGGAATGGATGGGCTTCCAGGGCAAGCAGGTCTTCCAGGCCCTGCAGGTAGGAATCCCTGGGTCTGCTCTTACTTTGAAAAGGGTAAAGCTGCAAGTCAAATGGTACTTGATTTACTGCTGTGCCTGTAGCCAGGCCAGAAGATTGCATTAGGCTAAAAACTGCTCTGAAAATTAATTGAAACTTGTTTGTGGGCTCACCATAGCAGTCACAGCTTTCTCAAGTTGTCATGTTCAGGAGGACACAGATAACCAGCAATAAATACTCAAGCAGTGCTGAAATACTAAGAATATTAGATGGACCTCCATCCATCCATCCCATGCTGCAAGAAGTCCACAGCAAGAGATGGTGACTTTTACTGGTCATGCAGCAAGTCAGGAGTAGGGATGAGGTCAGACAATTACCAAGCTCTGAATGCCTTTTGTTTAACATCATAACATATTTGAGATGTCAGCAGTGCTTGATTTGCATAAGTTCACTTGAAGCCACTTATGATGTGTCCTGTAAAAAACATCTGGGTACTCAGTGTTCCTCTTGTTTCTCTGAAAGGGTTTGTGTGCAACCTCAGTGTTTCTTCTCTGTAGGTATCACCCTGCCTTGCATAGTTCCTGGAGCATATGGGCCCCCAGGGACTCCTGGCTTCCCAGGACTGCCAGGTAAGAGACAAGATGATGCAAGGCACTGGCTGACTGCCAGGCAGCACCTATTCCTCAAGGAAGATAATACCTCCTAATTAATCCTCCTCTTGATGGTTATTCCAGGGGATTAAGTGATGGAACCCTGTCCTTTTTTTCCCCAAAGTGTCTAGGCCTAAATCCCATGGAGGATCATACTGACTGCACCATTTTTTAGCCTTCATGTAGCCTTTAAAATAAACCCTCTGCTTCTGTGTATATGTAGTTCATGAACAGCCATAGCTTTGAGACTTTATTTAACTTAAATTGTGTATCCAGCACTAGCTTTGCAGAAAAGATTTGTTTCTGTTTTCTTGTGCTATGTTTTTGTCTTCTGCTGTTCATTTGTTGATATTATTAATTAATATATTTTTACCCTTAGGTCCCAAAGGCAGCAAAGGCTTTTCTGGCATTCCAGGCCAACCTGGGTTGCATGGGTCTAAAGGACAGCCAGGGTCTCCAGGAATAATAGGCTTGCAAGGGGAACCTGGTAAGAGGGAAGTTGCTGGAATTCTTTTTATTGTCTGATCAATATGTACAATACTTTATCAAAAGAGTTATCTGACTTTCTTGGCTGCTTCTGCCTCATACATTCATAATGCTGCAGAGTTCCACTGTGCTCCTTGCAAATGCAAGCAAATGGTTGCAGCTTGGGAGAAAACAAAGGAAATATTCAGGGTGTTTATCACCTGCCTATAACACTGTATCACTACTGGGAGAAAAGAGGACAGTCAACAGTTTGTTTCTCCAGAGACCATTGTCATGTGCCTCGTTCCTGTTTAGGTTAACCACAAATTTGGTGTAACACTTATTTTAAGCCCTGTGGTACACTGGTAAAACACACTGTACACAGTGTTTGGGCTCATTTTAGCCATGGGAATTTCTGAGGGTTGTGTAAAGAAGGAGCAAGAAGCAAAGGTGATGAGGGTTAGGGGCTTTGTCCTTTTGCTTAACCTGCCATCTAGTGAAACCAGGCTTGGAATGCTTTACATAGCTGCAGCTATGTATTCTTTTATTGGAAAAAAAAAAAACAAAACAAAAACCCTAAACCTTTCAACAGTTTCATCACTTTCTATCACCAATAATTATTTCAAATTCAGCACTGAAATATTTTGANAAAAAAAAAAAAAAAAACAAAAACCCTAAACCTTTCAACAGTTTCATCACTTTCTATCACCAATAATTATTTCAAATTCAGCACTGAAATATTTTGACACTTTTCAAGCAACTTTTCCTTTCATTGAAATGTTTGAAGTGTATATTTTATTTGAGATGCTGTTGGAAGCAATATTCTGTGCTTCTGTTGAGTGACTTTTACTGGCCTTCTCTTTAAGGCTTCCCTGGACCTCGAGGGGAGCAAGGCTCACAAGGACTTCCAGGACTAGATGGAACAGATGGTTTGCCTGGGAAAATGGGTGTTTCAGGCTTAGCTGGAATAAAAGGAGCTCCTGGGGATATATTTGGTGCTGAGAGTGGAGCCCTGGGAGAGCGTGGCCTACCTGGGCTTCCAGGTGATAAAGGGCTTACAGGTGATATTGGATTTCCAGGGCCAAAAGGTGAGCACTGATACTGCTTGTATCTGGAAATATCAAACTGTTTTTCTTTCAAAGACCCTTCCTCTTTCCAATCACATTAAGATAATGCAACTCCTCTGAGCTGCTCGCAGATGGTGATTTGCTAATTTTCTGTTAGAATGTAATGCAACTCAGAGGCTTTGATTAAAACTCACTTTTTAATTAAAAGTGTGAATTTTGCTTTATTTGTTCTGTAACCTCCCATCTCTCTGTTCCCAGGGCTGGATGGAAGACCAGGCCTCCTGGGTATTAAAGGTGAACAGGGAAATCCAGGATATTCAGGCATCCCTGGATTGCGGGGACCTCCTGGCCCTGGAGGCCCTTTCGGCATTAAGGGAAAACCAGGACCCTTGGGGTCAGCTGGCCTTGCAGGAGCACCAGGTATGTAATGATTTCAAATGAAGACAAGTAGTTGAGATGAGCAGTGTTGAAGTATGAGAGAAGTTTGGCATTGCTAACCTCTGGTTAGGAGTAATGGAGTGCAGAATTTGAGCCTGTTGGCTCTGATTGCTGGGAAATGTTACCTCAATACTGTAGAAAGTACAGCAGAAAGACAGAAGAATGCATCTTAAATGTCATGATGTTTTTATCATCTTTCCTCTTACATGCTGACTGTATTGACTAATCTTCATTTCCCATTTTCGTGACAGTGATTTCTTTTATGTGAAGTTGCTTGAAATGTGATTTAGATCGAAAAATTGTTGGCTTTCTCAGGGCAAGCACTTGTCTTCTCTGTCTTTCTCTTTGCTGGGCAGAAGAGATCTTTATTTCCCTTCACTTCAGAGGAAAAAAACCCCACCACTTGAGTACAGTGGTATCTGTCAAGCTGCACTGACTAAAGTGTTTCATAACACTATATGAAAGACTTGAGTACCAAGCAAAGAGAGACCTGGGAATTGGTAGATAATGGTCTGGGACATAAAAGTGCTCTTCTGAAATGTAGAATGACAGTGCTGAAGCACAGTGGCAACAAATGAATGAAAGCAGTAACATCACTTGAGATGAAAATCATAGAGTTTTTAAATTTTTAAATTTTTAATATTAGCATTCCTTCTGCCTCTCTATTGTTTTACATTCATGGTCTGTATGCCATATTTGACTTTTCTTTAACTGTTTTTAAAAACCTCCCATTGCTACGATGATAAGCTCCAAATAACTAATTTTTTTTGCAGCTGTTGTCTCCCTGAATCATTGATTTCCTTTGTACCCTTGTTCTTTCTGTTTACATATTTTGTCTGTTTTTTCCTTCACCATGTTTCTATTCCATTTATCATCAACTCTCCATTTCTGATGTCACACTGTTTGGTTATGGGTTCTTCACATAGGCTGTCAAGGTGAGAAAATGCAGTGTAGCATAAAAGCTCATGGACTAACAACCCAGCTTTTAATGCTACAAGAATTGCATTGACCATAGGTGATACCCCTTATCATTGCTAATCAAACCAGAAGGCAAAGAACCATTGTAATGAGAATGCTCAGACAAAGTCTCAACCCTATAAGGAAATCATTAATATGCAGAGATTATAAGTGTGTGTGTGTTTTCTTTGTCTTCTTAAATAAGGCAGCTCTTTCATCTGCTTAAAAGAATGTTTGGTTGTAGCATAAAGCCCTGACTACAACAGAGCAGAGAATTGACTGCTACTGTTGCAAATGTAATTTTTCAGAAGCCTCCTGATTTTTCCTTCTCTTCATTCCTTTGGATCTGAGCATTCTGTTTGCAATGGTTTGAGCCTTTGTTTAAAACTGTAAACCATTACAAAGCTTCAGCTAGAAACATTTAGAGGCAAAATAGTACATAAGGTATTGGTTCTGTGGCAACACAATCAGCTTGTTCCTCTGGTGAGCAATTGGCTCTTGAGAAGAACAGTTCAACTACCAAGGTGAAAAAAGAACTTGTGAAAAGAAGCCTGTCCAGCTGATTGATCTCTGGTTCACCCAGAGGGTGGGGCAGGGAGCAGAAGCTGCCATTAATGATGCTCCCTATTCTGTCTTGGCTGCCTTGATGATGAAGGTAAGGCTGCACAGTACAGGTCAGAGTCTGGTGGTCACAGATGGCTGCACCATAAGGGGTTTCACTCTCGCCAGTTGTGTAGTGATGTAGGCAGTAACCCTCCTTGTAGGTATTTTGTTGTTAGATCACTAATGCTTTTGCAGTTCTAAGCTTTATGCCTTCTAGTAGGCTGCATGTGCCATAAGGTCCATTTCTCATTAAAAACAACACTGTGTTTAAAGAGCTTGGGAAGCTGCCACAAATTACCACAGTTTTGTGCAGAATCCTCTGTTGAGTTATTTCCTGTATTGATTCAGGGCCTCCTGGAGTCAAAGGCATGGCTGGGGATGTAGGACCACAAGGCCCTGCTGGTATGAAAGGCTTCCCAGGTCTTGATGGTGCTCCAGGATCTCCTGGGGAAAGAGGATTCTTAGGGCCACCTGGGCCTTTTGGTGAAGATGGGCGTCCAGGTTTCTCTGGGCCAAAAGGTAGGTGTTTCAGTCTTGAGATTGTTGTGCCCACAAAAAATAACCTTGCTGATACTGGTTTTAGACCCAACTTTCTGGAAGGGAATGAATCCCCAGCTACTGTTGGGATGCATTTGTTTTGCCGCTGAGTTACAAATTATGGATTTAATTATCAAATAATGTCTATAAGGAAATTTGTCTTAAAGGTTGTAGGCCCTTGTGAACAAAGGATTGTGTAAGTCAAAAATAGAAAAAAAGAGTATTGGAGAAATGAACAGTGAATGAAATTTATAGAAAGAAGGGAGAGAATCAAGCACAAATCAAATGGGAAGTAAAAATTTACAAACTGTGTGGTCCTTAAGCACCAGTAGTTGGTTACCTGGAGAATAACACAAAGCAGAGCTATGGAACTGCATATTGTTGTTTCTCTTGGAAACTGATTGGGTTTGATCTCCACTGGAAGCAGGGCCAGGCTCTCCAAGGTGAACTGAGAAGTGCTGGTTGAAAGTATTGTGAGTGGAGACCTGTGACAGAAGTGACAATGCTGTGCCTGTGCCTTGTGCTTGTTTAACTACCTGGATTTGGGTGATTGGCCAGACCCAGCCTCTACCTGCCCCACACCCTACAGGGAGGGTGTGCAGTGTACCAGGAGACACTGATACTCCCTTTTTATTTCTCAACATTTCTTTGCAGGTGAGAAAGGGTCTTCTGGCCTGCTTGGCTTCCCTGGCATGCCAGGACTGCCTGGTGTCCCTGGAGTGAATGGGTTTAAAGGAGCTCCTGGCACAGCTGGAGGAAAAGGAAGTCCAGGAGTCGTGGGACTTCAAGGTCAAAAAGGTGAGAAACAGCTGAATGGCTTTTGCTGGCTGTGCAGCACAGAGACTTAGGAGGCAGTTCTGAGATGTCTGTGTCTGGTATCTTTCTTCTAAGTGGTGCAATCTTCTATTTTTCAGTACTTTGGCCTGTTTACCAAAGGCTACTAATGAATTTGCATCAGGCAACATGGAAGTTCTGTTTTTCTCTGCTAGATTATTCTGCAAGAAGATTTCATGACTTTTTATTTCTTCAGGTGACAGAGGTGATATAGGCCCACCAGGTCTTCCTGTTCTTGGGACTTCAGAACAGCTGCAAATCAAAGGAGACAAAGGAGATCCTGGATTAGCTGGACTCGGAGGATTCCCAGGACCTAGAGGTATTTCCCAACACTGCAGTTAGTTGCCAGTACCAGTTTTCAGGATCTAGGCTTGTTATCAATGGAGCATGGTCTGTCCTTTTGGCAGTCACTGCAGTGTTACTGTTTTCTGTTCTGCCATTCCCATTCCAGCAAGACTTGCATATGGGAGCTCTGAATTTTGAGAAAACAGTTTTCCTTTGAAGTTCTGTTCTGCAGATCTAATGCCATCGCTTCTTCCTCTTTAAGGGGAGCTTTGGGTAACAGGCCAGCTGACTCAAATGAGCTGGATGTCTGTCTTATTTAATGAAATTCCACTCTTGTGCATTACCCAGGTGATAAAGGAATCCCAGGGAGCCGTGGTCAGCGTGGTCCCCCTGGTCCAGTTGGGTCAGCAAGCAAAGAGAGAGGTCTTCGTGGTGACCCAGGCTTCTCTGGTCCACCTGGACCACCTGGCCAGCCAGGACTGAAGGGTGCACATGGTATCATGGGATTTCCAGGAATGCCAGGAGAGAGGGTAAATACTTCTTAAGTATCTTCTTCTTCTCTGAGTGCTCTTAGGAAAACCCTGTGTTCTAATCAGTATTTCTGTAGCACAGCAGCAGCAGCTGGCAGGATTTTTCCTTACAGAACTTCCAGATTGTTTTTGTTTGGCTCATACCATTAAATAACATTTTACATAATATTTCTTCCTACACCTTTGTGTTCTGTTATCCCACATGACCCAAGCTTGGAACAGCAAGAATAGAAAGCAAAGACTAATTTTGATTGGGTTGGTTTTTTTCAGGGTTCAGATGGCACCACAGGAGCACTTGGATTCCCAGGACCTATTGGCCTTCCTGGTCCAAAGGGTAAGAAATCTTTCACTGTACATGGTCTTTCATTATACACAGTGCTAATATTAATGACACAAAGGAGTAAGTGGTGTTCTGGAAGTGTCCATTGCTCTCCAGTGACTGGCTCCAAGGACATATTCCCTTGTAAAAGGCTTCATTCAGACAAGACCTGTATCAAGGCTAAATATGTAATGGTCCTCTGAAAGTTTGCCCTGTGTGAAGCCTGTTGGACAGTGCAGGAAGCACCCTTTTCCCTCATCTCCTTGTGTCAAAAGTGCAGGATGTTCTGGAATTACCTGTAAATGTCTGTCTTGTGCATTTTCATGAGTGGATCTGCATCCATTGATGGTTATAAGCATTTTCAGACTCAGGTGCACCATTTGCTATTGTTTTAGTTTGCACCATGAATTTGAAATACAGCAAGGTTTATTTTCCTTAACAAGCCCCAGAAACTGATGTCCACAGTCAATGACAGAATGGCCTTTCCTTTCTTTTCTAGGTGACCAGGGAGAATCTGTTGGTGTTCCTGGCATTGCTGGACCAAAAGGAGAGAGAGGAGACCCAGGGTTTCCAGGTAAAGTAGGCCTTGATTGCTTACTTCAAGAATACAAAATTCTAGAGCCTAAACAGGTTGGCATTGCCAAATTTGGGTATTTTTGAAATCCTGAAAGTGAGATTTGAGGATTCTGCAGTCCAGGTGGGGCACAAATCTGGACGATAATGAACAGATCTGAGACCAGCCCAGTTCTAATGCTGGGTTCACTTCATTTCTTGAAGAGCATGAACCTGCACTGGCATTTGGCACCCTGGGAGTCCAGCCCAGGGCCCAGGCAATGGCTCAGCAAACACAAGTGCTGCAGCCTCAGCATACCATGTTTCTCACCCTCTTCATGCCTTTGTTTGACTTGTGTGTTTATCTCCTTTCAGGAGAGAGAGGGAGAGAAGGACTCAAGGGTGAACCAGGCTACCCAGGAAACACTGGGGTGAATGGACACAAAGGCAGCCCAGGAGACCTTGGCCAAGAAGGACCAGCAGGTACTGGACTGAGCACCTAAGTTCTGCAGCTCATATTGTGACTATGACAACATCACCTTGATGCTGGTTTGATCTGTCTCAGCTGAGGCTTAAAAAAGAAGTTTGGCAAGAAAATGGGAATTTTCTTTGACAGTAGTGAAAGGTGTCACCTTGTCCTGCTGGTCAAATATGGTGAATCCTGCAACAAAGGAATCCCATTAACAAATAGGGAAGATCTCAGTTAGATACAAGCAATAGCAACTTCTTCACAGCTCTTCCATTGCAACATTTTTGTCTGTTCCCTCTCTAGAGCCAAACCTACCCAGAAGAATGGCTACAAGTGACTTTGGGGTCATGGGGTAATTAGCAGGTAGATTCCCAAATAGTTATCAAGATCAAAGATTGGAGAACAGTGAAAGATGTTATTGAAATATTTTATTTGAAAAACAATTTGATTTGTTATTTGATGTGTAAACTGTTCATGTGTTACTCAGTGGATGATCAAGAATGTCACTGCTATGATTAAAAAAACTTCAAATAAATAGTTTGATAAATGTGATGCTAGTGGTGGCTTGAGGAGAGATTTGGATCTGATTTTGCTTTATTTAAGTAGTAGTTTATTCACCCATCTTATGAGTTAAGTGCAGGAGCAGAAGCTGTAAGATGGAGCTGTGAGCTGTTTCAGCCTGGACATGATGTGCAGTGCAGGAATATTCTTCTGCTTGCTTTTAGGAATCCCTGGAAATGCTGGGCTGAGAGGAGCCCCTGGCCCACCAGGACCCCCAGGACAGCCAGGCTCTGTTGGATTCCCTGGAGCTCGTGGAACAGCAGGACCTAAAGGTATATGTGCAATCTGCACATGGAAGGAGAAGTTGGGTCAGAAAAGCACTGTTTGAGCCAAGCATCTCCTGCAGGCCAGCTGTGAGCAGGAAAGAGCTCCCTCTTGGCAACACTGTGCAGGCACCAGCTGCTAGGAATGAGCAGAGGAATGGTTGGAAAGGGAGGGTTTGGATCATGGTTCATGGAGGGTAAAACTGGAGAGAGCAGTGGGAAGAG
Organism: Notiomystis cincta; assembly: GCA_013398075.1. Taxonomy (NCBI): domain Eukaryota; kingdom Metazoa; phylum Chordata; class Aves; order Passeriformes; family Notiomystidae; genus Notiomystis; species Notiomystis cincta. The sequence continues at coordinate 330,599 of VZRX01019025.1, read as the reverse complement.
TTTCCATGAAGGGCACTTGTGTGAAGGAAGACTTTACAGCTTCACATACTGTGCTCCCCTGTGCCTCAGGTTTCTCTCATGTGTTGAGTTCTCCATGAGCCATCTTGTGCATTCCCACCCAACTGGATTGTTTGCCTGTTTGCTCACTTATGTGTTTGCAATGTCTCCTCAGGCTTCCACGGATTTCCAGGTTTAAATGGTCTGAATGGCTTGCCAGGCACAAAGGGGTCTCCTGGAACACCAGGTAAAGGAAATGTGTAGTGGAAGTGTCATAGCTAGGGAAATACTTAACTGCTCCACCATGAGAGCACTGCTTTCCACAAAATTCCCCTATTTCACCCAAGTCTGGCTTTAATTATGACCTGAAGAAAAACCCCAGGTTATTGAATGTGCATTAACTAATTCTTCTTCAATGTCAGTAAGAACAGGATGAAGCCTGTGAAGTTTAAGAGGCTTTTCTGGTGATGGTTCCTGAATTCCTGAAGGACTATGTCACTTTTGGAAAACTAATGGAAAGAAATTGTAAAACTCTTTCTAATGGATGTTTGATTTGAGCAGAGCAGCACCAAATGCTTGCTTTGAGTTGGACTTAGCAATGAAATGATTCCATACTGCCTTTTAAAGCCTCTGTTATATGGAGCTCAGGGAAGGCATCAATAAAATCAGAAGCTGATTTCTTTGATTTGTTTCCAGATCTTACTTTTAGGGAGCTTTTGCTGGACTTTTTCGTATTTTCAGTCATATGAAATGGAATGTAGTTCTGTGTTGCAAACAGGGTTTTACTAAAGTAAAGTGAAGAAAGACCTTACCAAAAAGACTTGTTTAGTTACAGTCATGTTGTAAAGTAACACCTAAAATTTGTGGCAACTGTTTTATGCATAAAAATGGACAGACTTCGTGTGTACAACTCAAACAATGCCTGTGTTTTCTTTGTTTAAAGCATTATCAGAAGGTAATGATTTGCAGCATATAGATCCTCCACAATTTTCCTGAGAAAGCTGCCTTTAGTGTATGCTCTTCCCAGAGTGACATGCTGAACAGCTCCCTGCAGCTTTTCCTGGGGACCTCTGCCCTGCAGCCCTTGTGCTTGTGTGCATTCCTCAGCAGTCTGTGCAAACTGAGCTCCCTCCCTGTGCTGCAGCATGGAGCCCACAAGGTTATTTAAAGACCAGAAGCTTGAGTCTGGTGTGTCCTCGTGAGAGACAGAGCACACAGGCTGGCAGCAGATCCTGTCACGGGACTGCTGCGTTCCCATTCTTGTACAAGAGCTTGTGGGGAGACCAGAACAGTCATATGCTTTTCTCTCAGCATCTCACAGATTGTTTAAATTCACTCTGCACAACCAGAGCAGCATGTGAGGCACCAAATCACCAATTCCAGCTGCTTTACTGAAAACAGCAGAGGCAGTAGTAAATGGCTAGGTTTTTAATCACCACTCATTTTGTGTAATGATTTGACTGCTATTAGGCAATTTGAATAGGCTCTCTTGTCTTTGTTAACCATGTTTAATTAGGTCTGAGTGAAGCTGGACTGAAAGGACCTGCAGGTCTCCCAGGTACAAAGGGTGAAGAAGGCTCTCCAGGCTTGGGAAGAGGAGCTATAGGATTCCCTGGACCAAAAGGCTCATCAGGAGACATGGGTAAATACTGATGTTCTGAAAGCAGGATGTATTGCAGCTGAGGTTAATAGGTTGTATGGTGAGCAGAACTACCAAAGACAGTTCCTGAAGCCTCAAAGGTGGTTAGAAGCTTGACAGGTAAATGTGAAGTCTGTGATGTTACTCTGTATTTTGAGAAAGTTGGTTACACAGTTCTGAAAGTATCTATATGTCTCCTGAACAGCACAATATGTATTGTTTCCCCTCCTGTAGCGAGATGTCTCTTTGTTCTCCTCAATATAAGTGCTCCCCAGCCACTGCTTCTGTCACTGTCTGTGCAGAAGACCTTTGGTCCCCCCTCACTTTGTGTTTCTATTCTAGGTCCCCCTGGTCCTATGGGACTGCCTGGCTTGCCAGGAACACCTGGAGTTTCTCTTCCATCTGATATACGTGGGAGACCTGGAGATGCTGGAGTTCCAGGCACTGATGGGAGTTCAGGTGTGTGCACCTTGGAAGCTTTGCCATGACAGCCTGGTACCCATTCAGTACCTCACAGCCTCATCAGAGAGGCTGAGACTCCAGTTTCCACAGACAGACAGAAACACTGGGGATAGCCCCAGCATTTACTTTGCCCCAGGAATAGATTTTGCCAATTAACTTTGTTGTCTCTAGGTTTTCCAGGTCCTCCAGGACCACGAGGGCCCCCTGGCCCAGCTTCTGACCAAGGTGACACAGGCACTCCAGGTTTCCCTGGTGTTCTTGGCTTGCAAGGCATTAAGGGTGACGTGGGACCCACTGGTCCAATTGGACTCCCTGGAGCATCTGGATTCAAAGGTAATCTTGCCTTGAAAGGATCTGGGAGTGGTTTGGCAGCTGTCTTCTTGACAGTAGGAATGGCTGTTGGGTGTTGATGTCTCAATCTTTCCTTTTGGCTCCTGCAGATTTTACCTAGTAACTCCAAAAGCAGCAAAGTGGGGCCAGCTCCAGGTGATCCTCAATGTGTACCTAATGATTTTTTTCCTCCTATCTTTGTTTTTTTCTGAGTAGGTGGTGTCCACCTGCTGTGCTTGTTGACCACAGGTACCCACTTGTGCTCTCTAGGCAAGGACTGGAGTTGCTGTTTCTTCCCACCTCTCCTGTATGCTCAGAGGCAGTAGTGTGGTGGATTTAGGTCTCCACAAGAGGCTGAGAGGACTGTAGGAGTTCAGAGGTTGCTCTGGGCTAAGGCAGGGAGCATGTTGATCTGTACCAAGGGAGACCAAAGGGCAGCTGGACACAGGGACTCCAGGAACAAGGTTTGAGAGACACCACACAGCTCAAAAGCCAGGGCAGGATGGAGAACCAGTGCCAGATGAACTGTCTGCTGTCTTTGCAGGCTGGCAGATCCCATCCCTCTGTGCTGTGCACAGAGAGAGATTTCAAATAGTAAGGATGTGTACTCCCCAAACCCTGTCCTGGGGTTGCCCTGGGAAGGGGAAGAGTACTTTCAATAAAGTGCAATTAGGTAGCAGTGGAAATTCTTGTCTTAAGGCTCTGCAGCCATGGAGGATGTGAAGTTTGGCACAGGCTGCCTTGAGGGTTGTGGTCTCCTCCATCTCAGAGCCCCAGGGCTGGTGCTGCCATCAGAGAGAGCCCCAGCTGTGGGTCAGAATTAGTGCTTAGCCTCAGTGTCAGCTGTGTGTCTTTGCAGGTGCAAGAGGTGAGCCTGGCCTGATGGGGATGCCAGGCAAAGATGGGCCTCCAGGGGATCCTGGCTATGCTGGGCTGAAAGGTGAAATGGGCCGTCGAGGTGAGTGCTGGAGGATTTCAACAGCTTTATTGCACCGGGCTGGGGATGACTTCAGAGTTCCCTTAATGGGCTTATCTGGGAGACTCTCGATTTCTTAGAGATGAAATAAGTTAGAGCTTGATATACTTCTTACAAGATATCCAGTGCTGATGTAAAAAGGTAGCCCTAATTTCACATTTTTCTTCTTTGTGTCAGGATTAGCATCAAATCTGGATTTTGTGGGGTACTTACACGTTCTTTGCCCCATGTGCAGGTCTCCCTGGAAGACCAGGGGCTCCAGGAATAACCCCACAGCCAGAAGAAGTCACAGCCCCTGCAGGATTACCTGGTCTGCCAGGAATTGATGGTGTCCCTGGCTTTGATGGAGATCCTGGATTCCATGGCCTAGCTGGAAAACCAGGTAAAAAGTACACTCAGATCATCAAAATGCTGTTCTTCTGGAAGAAAAACACTACTTTATCAAATGCATCAGGAATGTTTACTGGGTTTTTTAAATTAAGGAAAGAATTCCATCAAAATGCATACAAATACAATATATACAAATATAATACTGCATTTTTAACCATGTGTGATACTCAGCTGCACCTCTCAATCTTTTTACGGTCAACCAGATCAGGTGGAGTCTCTTTTGGAGGTGGCTGTTTATAACCACAGCTGGTGAAGAGGGAGTTCTTGGCATGGCTGCTGACATCTTATTTCCTTTCTGGAATATGATTGCAGGAGTGAAGGCAATAGCATGAAGAAATAATGATACAAATAATTTTATTTTATTTCAGGCCCAAAAGGTTTGCCAGGAAGATCTGGTTTGAAAGGACGTGATGGTTTACCTGGAACACCCGGCATAGTTGGGGATCCAGGACTTTCAGGTGCCCCAGGACCACAGGGGTTTGAAGGTAATTTTATGATTTGGGGAGCACAGATCAAAAAGAAGGTAACAATAGAATTGTGTTTGCTTACAGCTTCTGCAGAGACCCTCCCCAACATGCAATTACTTTAGGAAAGCCAGGGGATGTCTGTGGTCTTGTGTTTTGTATCTGCAATGAAGGAAATTTAATCTTCAGTGAGGAAAGTTCTCACATGTCCTTGTTGATATCACTGCTGGTGTTTCTGTAGGTGCAATTCTAAACACCTTTTGGTTTTAATGTTTTGTGGATGTGGGAATCATCTTGAAGATCTACAAGAGTGATATAGTGTTCACAGTAACCATAGCTGTGAGGCTTGGATAGTAGAGGAAAGGCACAGTGAGAAAGAAGAGGAATTTCATCAAGAAGAGTGCTCTAGAAAAAATGAATTAATTAGGTTTTGGTTGGTGCTTTGAGATCCTCAGAACTACTGTACTGTGAGATACACCTAACACACTGGCACCAGAATTGCTGGGCAAAGGAAGAAAACTGAAGAGGAAGGGAATGGGTGCGTGGTGCTGTGAAATGACTGCTTTTGGAGCTGATAAGTCCAGTAATTCATGTAACAACCATATAGCTTGGGCAGTGCCAAATGGGGTGCAGAGCCAGCTGATGTCCACACTGTGCTCTAGCAAAGGTGACTCTTCTTCTGTCTCCTAGGTGTTGCTGGGAAGCCGGGGGCCCTCGGATTGCCGGGAATGCCAGGTCGGAGTGTGGGCGTTGGATACACTCTAGTGAAGCACAGCCAGTCAGATCAGATCCCCCCCTGTCCCATAGGGATGAATAAGCTCTGGGATGGCTACAGCTTATTGTATGTGGAGGGGCAGGAGAAGTCACACAACCAGGATCTCGGTGAGTTCACAGAACTCTCTCGGAAATGAACAACACAGGCCAAAATAGCATTTCAAAGGCCACCCTCCCTGGCAGTGCAGAGCTCTTGGCCAGATCTGCCCTGGGAGTAGTGCCACTCGTGCCATCCTCACCACTAACGGTGCTGTGTATGACTTGGAGTGTTTGACAGCTTGGTATGAGCACTCCTGATTTTTCCAGGGTTTGCTGGCTCCTGTTTGCCTCGCTTCAGCACCATGCCTTTCATCTACTGCAACATCAACGAAGTGTGCTACTACGCCAGCCGAAACGACAAGTCCTACTGGCTCTCCACCACGGCTCCCATCCCCATGATGCCCGTGGACAGCGGCCAGATCCCACAGTACATCAGCAGGTGCTCCGTGTGTGAAGCTCCTTCCCAGGCTGTGGCTGTGCACAGCCAGGACATCACCATCCCACAGTGTCCCCTGGGCTGGCGCAGCCTGTGGATAGGATACTCCTTCCTCATGGTAAGGACTCTGCTGCTCGTGCAAAGGCAGCTTTAAACATCTCGATCTGTCCTCTCTGAGGATCTCTCCTCACTGAGACTCTGTTCTGTGAGTTACTCACAGGAAAGCCTGTCTCTTCTTGCCTCAGGGCATTTCTTCATCAGCTGGGTTGCTGTAGCTCTGAGTTTGCTCTGTTTAGCACCTGTCCTGATCAGTTTTGCTGGTAACACTGCTGCCTAAGTTCTGTACTGCCACAGATGTTTGTTCTTCAAACCTTTAAATGGGGGAACAGTAATTAAGCTATGCTACTGACTTAATCCTCTTTCTCAGTGGAAAAAGTTTTCCATTGCACTTTCCTAGAAGCTTATTAGTGTAAGATTGTTAGAAAAACATGATGGCAGCATTATTGTTTCCAAATTTTCCCAGCTTTCAAGTGAAAAGCCGGTTTTCCATTATTCTGGGCCTTCATATTCAGCCTAAGTATGTTCCTTTGCTTTTTGCCTTCTAGCCCTGACTCAAGAGACAGACACAAGTAGCCAGGGTATAATTTTAGCTGCCTGTTTTACTCCTTTGAACAGGAGCCCCCTGTTTAGCTCCTCCTGTTCCTCTGAGCTGACTCAACTTGCTGCCTTTGTTTCAGCACACTGCGGCGGGGGCGGAAGGTGGGGGCCAGTCCCTCGTCTCACCTGGCTCCTGCCTGGAGGATTTCAGAGCTACTCCATTCATTGAGTGCAATGGGCCTCGGGGCACATGCCATTACTTTGCCAACAAGTACAGCTTCTGGCTGACCACGGTGGAGCAAGAGCAGCAGTTTGTGAGTGCTCCTCCCTCAGAGACTCTGAAAGCGGGACAGCTCCGGACTCGCGTCAGCCGCTGCCAGGTGTGCATGAAGAACTTGTAGCAACAGAAATGCAGTTATGAGGAGAGTCTGTGTTACTCCAGATTACACATCACTCACTGGAGAAGGGTAAATTCACAAATCTGCTTTGTGTGTGTTTGATGGGTGAATCAAGACAGCCAGAACTCTACAAAAATCAAGTTTCAAGTCCGGGAGTTTGCGCACAGAGGAGGGAAAGACTGGTGTTCTGAAGCCATTTTTTAAAATAAACATGGTGCTATGTTTTTACTCAAATGGGTTTTTTCTCTCCTTTATGGCTACCTCAGAAAGGCTCAGTGAGTTCATTACTCAGACTGAAGAGCAGCTGACACCTCGTACCACTCCTCTGTCCGAAGCACATCCAGTCACCACCCAGAGACTTTGCCAAAGCTATGCTTAATTAGTGCCTTTCAAACAGTTTTTTGGTCTAGTGTAAGGGAGTGGAACACAGAACTGGCTAAAATTTATCAGTATATGCTGGGTGACTTGGGAACACTATGCACTAATGGTTGATAATGGGTTTTCTTAGAAAAATTGAAAAACTAATGTTTTGCTTTGCTTATTATACAGATGCAACCTTCTTTCCTCCAGTGACAGGTAACCAGTTCTAATCCAGACTGATATTCACAGGTGACCTTAAAGAGCTACACCAATGAAAAATGCAATTTTTCATGTGAAGATGAATCCAAAACACCTCTACCATTTTTCATTGCTTTCTATTGAAATATATTCCAGGTCTGTTGGCTTCAAGGTCTGTGCTTATCTCCTTGCAGCCAGTGATATACAGCCATACTTTATTAGCCAGCATTTTATTACTATGAACATAATTTCCTTTCTGAGGCAGCTTTGGCACACTTATTTTGTAATTATTCAAGCTGTGTGTGTTTGAAAAGTAGAGCCTTTACTAGATGGCCTGCAAGCTTATGCAGACACAGGAGTAAGCAGTTATGGGATATACATTTTTTAATCCTGCAGTCACCATGTGCTGTATATTGCTTCCTCTGGGTTTTTTTGCTGTTAGTTTAAAAAAATTTATCTCTACTGTATGCACTGTTAACTTTCCTTCAGGGTGTAATTAAAGAGAAGTGCCACTAACTGGATTTTCCTTGTGTATTTTAAGGAAACCCATAACAAAGGTATGCTTATACCTATAATGAATTCATTCAGTAGGACTAAAGTTGTTGCCATTAACCTCTCTGGAGTGAAGCATGTGAAATACTTGTCTATTGACATTCCAGGACATTTCAAAGGAGTGTATTGCAAATATACTGTTACCTTAAAGATTTTTAAGCTAAGATAAAATTATTCAGAAAATTATTATTAATGCCCGACTGAGACATTATTTTAAGCAGATAATAATCAGTAAAGATGAAATTATTACTTGCATAACTATCATCTTCATAGAGGGAGGTCAGAGTTCTGCAAGTTCTGGAGTTGAACTGCACTACAGATGAACAGGGAAATTGTGAGGGACAATGTAGTCTTTCATCTCACTTATTCCTAACTATGAAAGATCAGCAACTGCTTTGGATGTATTTTTCAAGTATCTTTAAGGCATTTTAACACTCCTGAGCAGCAGCCCTTTCCTGCAGGATATCCAGTCTCCTTCCCAGCTGTCTTGGCACAGCCAGAGAGTGTTGGATTTACATCCTGGGTTATGCACAAGCAACTTTAAAATACTTGTGTGCACAGAGCAATGCTCAAGACTTCAGAAAAATCATGCAGGTAACTGGCAAAGTTCAATGAAATTCTCAGCCCCTGGGTTCCTGTGGTGCTACAAAGAGAGATGTTGGTCAGGTCTTGTGTCTGCAGGGACTTGGCTTTATTTTTGAACATGACACATGCAAACACAATTAATTTATTCCCCAAGATCAGAGTTTTAAGCATTTTAGGCACCACTGTCTTTAGAGAGCTGCTTCTCTTGCAGTAAGTGGCTCCACTGCTGTCTCTGTCCAAGCTTCCATGCAGTTCCACCAGCCACTCCCTGTCAGGTGCACGCAGCGGGACTTCCAATCACCAGCTGTTCTGCCACCAGCCCCATTTCCATCCATGTTTATCCCCACCCAGAATCCTTCAAGAGCTCTGCAAGGCTCAGGCTCCTCTCATGGCTTAAGGGTGGCTTGGGGAATAAGCACCTGGTACTCCACTGAGAGCCCTTTAATTATTTTAGCAGGTACTGCTCAGGACTGAGGATTTCAGAGCAAGGGCTCCTTTTAATTTTTTGTCTGTGGGGAGGAGAGGGCTGGAACTGATGTTGTAAGAACAGTAACTTCATGTATTAATGAAGAAGAAATACTCTGTTTAAAAAAACCTAAACCTGTGCAGCTAATCCATGGAGAGGGGAAGAAAATGATATTTTTCCTACATGTATAGTTTCCAAACCATGGCTAATAAACATTGAAGGCAAACAAGATGAACTGTGCCCATGTCATGACTGTTTTCCTGGAAATCACAGTGGCCCTGAGCCAGAAGTGCAAGTGAGAGGAGGAGACAGCATGAAGGATTTCTCTGTGTTGTCATTTATTGCTGAAGCTGAGAGTGTGCGATTCACGTCCGTTACACTGTCATGACAAAATGATCAGAGTGGGGCTGTCTGAGAGTAAAAAGGAACTGTACAATGAATTAAAAGATCTTTGCCTTTATTCTGAGCTGGTTTTCTTATAGCTGCTAGAGAGATACTGTAAGAAACAAAACTGCACTGTCTCTTCTGATAAACCTGGAGTATTAAGGCACTTTTACCAAAACAGATTTCAAAAGGCAACAAGTCAAAACTCAACAATTTGCATATGCCTATATATTAAGTTTTAAGATAACCTGGGTTATATTTAGTTCACACAAACAAATTAACAAAATATAGCAGCATGCCACCTATGAAAAGCTTAAGAAATTTATTAGATGCACAGATAAAGTGCAGTAACAGAGATACTTGTGTAGTAAATCTTTTTTTTAAATAAATAAGGTACAGTTAAACCACCTTTGACTCACTTTAGCTCCAAAAGAAAAGTCAGCCTAAGTTTTAATGATTGAACTTTAAGGTCAAGGTGAAATATGTTATAACTGTAACAGTGGTTGTGATCTGCATCAACTGTTGGAGGCTCCTGTTCCTCTTGAGGTCTCCCAGAAACAGGAAGGTATTGCAACATGGATACGTTATAGTTCCTTTTACAGAAACATTTTTGTCATAAAGTGTGGTTGCTCAAATACATGTTAAAATATTTAACAAGGAAACACTTTTCTCCTGATCCAGTTGATCTTTTAAACAAGACAATGCATTTTTTCTATGATGCAGCCCATGGGAAGGAACAGAAGTAAACATCCTCCTTAACTGAAGACTGTTTTGCTTTAAGAACTAAACTATTGCATTACATGAGAGCAAGAAATACCCATTTTGTGTTATCCCTTTCTCCAAACATACAGCCCATTGACAGACTTATTTTTGCCTTAATCTCAGAGGTCCATTTGTCTTCAAGAAAGACACACATTAAAAAGGTTCCCTTTCAGGGTCTTGTAATAAAATCTTTCTCTGCCTTTCCATCTGGGGAAGCTCTTTGACAAAAGGAACTGACCCTGTTGGAGTTTTGGATGATAGCAGGTGTTTGTGCTCTATTATCCATGATTTCAGGCACTTTGGGGCTATCATGGCTGTGTAATTTAAGTCAATGCAATAATATTAGCAATATGCTCAATTCCCAGAAGGGTCACCACAGTTTTCTTCATACACTCAAGATTTCAAATTCTTCTTCCAATTCAAATAGCTTGTCAGTAGATTCAATGAGTTCTGAAAAACAAATTAAAGAATTTAGAATGTAAAGACTTGCCTGATTTTGTTTACTAAAAAAACTCTCAGCCCCCCCACCCCTTCTGAAATGCTGCCTTTGAAATATTTTCACAGATTTACAAATATATTGTGCTAACACTTGTTAAATTGGGCATGGCCTGTCTGGATAACTGATAGTTCATAAGAATAAGGCATTTAATCATGCAGTAACTGCTTGATCCTCAGAAAAGCCCAGTTATTCCACCTGTGATGGTTCTGTGGGCTGAGAGCCCTACTCTGCTGCCCAGCAGCACTGCCAGTGGTACCACACCTGCCCCTGTGGTCGACACTTCTGGCTTGGTTGGAGGTATGAAAGGAGGCCAGTGCGGTGGGTGCTTCTGGACCAGCTCAAACATCCGGAGGCTCTGCTGCTTTAAAATCTCCTGAGGACAGAATACAAACAAAAATCTGCCTGCCTAACTGAAAACATTTTTAATACTGTATATCTATCAAAGAACAGAGGCTGAACACTCCTGTTATTTCAAGTACCTGCCATCATGAATCACTGCTTCACACATCTCTAGAATTGTCCTACTTGAAAACACACCTGGAAAATGGATCTCTTAAACTCTCCTACAAGTGATCAGTGCACTATAATGAGCTTTGATATCCATACAGCTATAATTTTGTTTACATGGAGCAAACAGATACCAAGAGCATATTTCTGCCTTTTAAAAGTAACTTACTTGCTTGGATCTGTCTGTGTTCAAGTTTTCTGTTGATCAATGGGAACAAAAGACAGATCTATCTACTCCAAAAAATCCAACAGATTTTGGAAGACAGGTTTTCATCAGGAGAAACAAGTTATTATTGAAGCCAAATTTCACTGCTATCAAATGAGCTACATCCTATCTGCTATTTTAGTTATTTACAAACTGCTTTCTGTAGCCTTTTTTTAAATGCCTTTTGGTTGGTGGCACTTCATATTCACATTCCTGTTGCTTAATCCAACTGCTTGCTGTGTTTCTCAGAAAATGACTTAGGTATGAGCCACTAAGACAACACTGCTAAAAAAAGACAAATTCAGGAAGGGGCTGTATGTCTCAGGGTTGCAAAGTGCTGAACAAGCTCCACCAGCAGTGTCAGCTCTCCCTGATCATTAATGCCACCTTCAGCTGGGGATCATTTGATTTGCAGGCAGGGAATTTCCATTAACCAAAAAAGAACAGTATCCATGATTTCATATAGAGCAAATACAGATAGTGGTATTACCTTTTGTACAAGACTACACCAGTTATCAAAATCACATTCTTCTTTGCAAAAGAAGCCCTAAGGAAAGAATACACATAGAAATATTAAATACAATATGCCAATGAGCAGAGATGCTGTGGTATCTGTGTATGGGTTATATCTCTAGTGACAATCACCCATAACCCAACCAAAGTTAGATCAGATTGAATTCCTTCAACTACCACAGTATTCTTGTGACCTATACTGGGTGACTTCTACAAGCAATTCCACTTGAAGATTTGTAAATTAAATAAAACAAGCTCAGGTAAGTATCTTCTCCAGAGCAACCAATGCATAAATGACAGTGGTGTAATAAAATAGGAAACATGATTCAGTTCCTTGCTTTGACTTTCAAACTACTGCTTGGAAAAGGTCTGTGTTGCCCAGGAAAGAAACTTAAATGGCTCTCCAGTATACAAGCAGTGGTCCCCTGCTTGAGCTAAAATTCATGTGTCCTATGCAGTTAATATATAAACTGCTGTGTGTTGAATTTTAGATTGCAGAAGAGTGCCCTGTGATCAAGGAAACATGCTGCTGCCCTTATGAATATACACAGGTACTGTTTTGAATAAAGTACACACATTTATTGTTTTTAACACCTACTAAAGCTACTGAAGGGTCCAAATTCATGATTTTCATTCTGTGTGGGGCTTGCTGGCAGTGGAAGCTCTCGTCATCGACTGTGCCATTTTCTTCTGAATCTACAAAACTCTGAGTGGTGTGAGGGTCCAAGTAGATCAGCTCATTGCCTGGAGGGGTAAAATCCATATGGTGGTAACAAGCAAGAGGCAGTAACAGACACTCATTCCATCCAGACTTGTGAAATGTAAATTGGATTATCAGCACAGTCTGTAGCTCAACTCTCTAGCTAGGGAGTCTTTAAGAGACTTGGAAAGCCAGGCACAACAGTATCACACAGGGCTTTAGTGTAATTTTCCAATTTTCTGGATGGTTTTTGTCTACTTTTGTCACATACTTTCCTTTAGCTCTGTGAGGTCAGTATGTTTTTTAAAAATCTCCACTGTAGTAATCCCTAACATTCCTCAGATCAAAGATACAGAATGACCACAAATGCAACCTGTAATCCCATAAGGCATTCACCCAGAAATTGAACAAGTAAGCCTGACTAAAACAGCTCAGGTTTTACAAAAGAAAGAACAAAATATCCAAGAAGTTATGGATCAAACCAGGGTGAAATATGAAAGACTGAATCTAGGATCAACTATTGCATTAATTAATAAAGGAAGACACTGAAGAAGGTGAAAGACATTCTGCTTTGAGAAAAAACTGAAAAATATGAGACAGTAATTTAAGAAAACCAGGAAGCAAAAGAATAAAACAAGGCACTCTTCACTAGAAAGTATTAATGATTAGAAAAAATTCATTATTTAAGCAGCAGTGACATCTGACACTTGCTGAATGCTATCAACTTTTTTTAGTGTCTTGTTCTTGCTTAAATCATTCCATATTTTTACATCAAGCTTTGCTGCTCCTTTTCTGTTCCTATAAAGATGGTCTCATACTGTTCCTGAAGTGTCTGAGGTATGTTTCTTCTTTTCCATTCTCATACTCAAAATGCTTACTACTGCCTTTTCCAAAAGAAAATAATTTCTCTTTCAGTACATGGATATTAGGAGTAAGTTTCTTTCTTCCTTACCTAAAAATCCTATAAAATAATAGGCATTATTGGGTTTCCCTCCTAATGCTCCCAAAGATTGTGGCATCTTAAAGCATTCCTAGGAATTCAAAGAGAAAAAAAATAAATTGATTTGCTTTTTGATATAACAGATACCTGAACTTCTTCACATGCACAAACAAGTCACTGGAGAATCCCTTACTTTAAATGCATCAATATACACTGGATTGATGTGATTAATCCCCAGCCTGAGAGGGATAATGAGCAAGAGGGGCTTCCAGCCTGGGCACAATCCTGCTGTGTTCTTGTTCTGGCCAAGAGCACTTCTCTGCAAATGTGCACTGCTGTGGGCAACACTGCTGCTCTGGGCAGGGCACCAGCACATCTTCTCTGGGAGAATGAAAAGAGAGATCAGTCAGTGCAAGGAACACAGAGCATGATCCTCTCAATCATGAGTTAAATTACTTTTCCAGAAAGCTTTACAGAGCTCCTGTTTTAAGACAAAAGGAGCAGGGCATGGAAATCCTGAGTATTTAGTAGAAGTAATTCTGGCAGTCAGAGTATGTGCTGGCACATTAGTGAGACATGAGAAAAATAAGCGAATGAATGTCTAAGACTGAAGTTACATTTACTCCTCTCAGTATTAATGCTGCCAAGCTTTGCCTGGGAGATGATACAGCAGAGAGGAAGCATCAGAAATTCTTCAGGGAACTCTTCACTTCCAGTGATGCAGACATAAAATAAGCAAAAGTAGGGACTAAAGTAGAACCAGGCTGTGGCTAAATACCACTTGTAAACCCACCCTTACACCTGAAAATGGCCCACATGTTTCTGAAGGATCTGCCCTCTCATTTTCCTTTTGCCTGACAAAAGCAAATCTCTGGCAAACTCATATTACAAGCAATTCTCTGTATTTTTACATACTGCAACTTCATTCCATTGCTGGAGTGGGAGTCAAGGTAGCACAGACCAAACTGCACCTTCTCATCCACGTGACGTTGGTCACCAAAAATACCTCACTGTTCTGTGCTAACTTTACTTTTGGAAACCCCAAATCCGAGTATCCATTTCCTTTATTCCTTTTCTTACCCTGGGAACAAGTAGGGTCCCAAGCTTTTAGATACATTCAGGAGAGTGAAGTCAAATCAAAAACTGTTACCAAAGAAATAATCACAGTATCATCAAATCACTTAAGCTGGAAAAGACCTTTAACATCATCATATCCAATCACTACCCTAATGCTCCCAGAAGGAGTTTCTCCAAACAATTAAATTTTCCATGAGCTTGAGCTACTCTTTAATATCTGTTGACACTGAAGCAGTCCTGCAAAAACTCCTGTGTCACTTACTGATGTCTTCGATGACCACTGTATTGTCCATTGATACATAAACTGCTAATGAATTCCATTCATCAAATAAAGCAAGCTTCCTAGAAAACACAGAGGCAGTAATTAATAAAAACTTACTAGGACCATGAGGGTAGCTTTTAACTCAGGACAGTTAAATGGTTCTTGAGTAAGAAAAACAATTTATTTGGAAAAAAAAAGTGTTGTTTTTTTTAAGCCTCCATGTAATAAAAAGATAATTTTGAGTGTTTAACATATTTAGAAAAAAATTACATTGAGTGGTTCCAGGAAAAGCACACACACTATACAATGTGAAAATTGTTTTGTCCTTTTGCCAAATGCAGGGACAGTAACAGCTCAACCACATAATTAGATCTATTACTTTTTATTGCAATTAACAGCCTCTGCTGTGGGATTCTGCCCATGGTGCCTTTCTCTACATGACATCAGGTAGAGAAGGAAAAAAATTCCTATGACCGTTTTTCACATTGCTTTGTGCTTAAGAAGTTCCACTAAACTCAGGGGAACTGTTTCAGGTTGTTAAAAGCCAGAGCAGCTCAAGATTTTGGCACCCAAAAGTTAGGAGGGTGGCATTATAGCACACAGGTTTCTGTCCACTTGTGTGACATCCAGAGCTCTGAGGAAGGGAGCTCTTACACTGCAGATGGTGCTGGTTGTCTAAAATAAGCCTGAAAAACTGGTATGTGAACCATGAAGAATTTGTAAAGGAAAGGAGGAAAGGAGCTGAGGCCAGCTCCTTTCTCTGCCCAGAATGTGTCCATCCCAGGAGTGCAGCAAACAGCACCCAAGGCCTGCAGTGCAGCCTCCAGCTGAAATCTTTGCCTATCCCTCAGCAAAGTCAGCTTTGCTCCACACCAGGGGCAGCACTGCAGGCTCTCTGAGCCAGCAGCCCTGGGAGCACCTTCCAAGGGAGCCTCTGCCAGGACTTACTTCAGTACTTGAGCAACTGTGTTTGGTCCAAACCATTCTCCAATGGACTTCCCCTCTCCAACACCCATCTGTGCTGTTTTTGGAAGGGAAAACACACAGGAAGAGAGGCTGGTCAGTCTCTGTCAAACAGCATGGCCTAGTAATGTTTTGACACACATCCTAGAGCAAGTGCAAGCTGTATTTAGCAACAACAATTATTTTCTCCATCTATGCTCTTTTCAAAACTTAATGACTGCTAGTTCCCTTACAAAAAATTCCTGAATTGGAATGACAATTATAAATATGTCCTTACTTACAAATTACAGTAATAAACTTTATGACTTTTAATACTATCAACTCTGCTACCTGCACACTTTATCAAGAGCTAGATTCCAGAATACAGATTTATTTAGGTCTTAGTGAATAACATTTCTGAATTATTATACTTTGTACCCACTTGCATACAATTTTTATATATGAATATAGACACTGTCTTCATAATCACCTTTTAAAAATTTTAATTAACTCATTTCAAATGATAGTGTTTCAACACCATAGGAATTTCAGTAGACAAAAAGAAGTTGATGTGTGTTCTTACCCATTTGGTGGATGGAATAACAGCAATCTTTTCTATCCAGAAAGCATCGTAAGATTCTGTGATATTCTTCTGGTTGTTTTTTGTGCTTTTCCCATTGCCAATCTTACAGGAAAAAAGTTATACAGATTAAAAAATAATCTTTTCATTGTACTGATCAAATTTCTAGATGGCAGAAAGCCCCATAATGAGATCTTAAGAGACAATCCATCTCGAATATTTACATTTTATTCAGAGATCCTAGAAGTCACACCTTGTCATTTAATATCAAGCTGTCCTTTATCATCACATTCATGAGAAAACTGGAAAACTAAAATAACAATGCCAACTGCAAGTATATGCTGAGTGATCACTGCTGGGAATTGCTCTGTGTGAGCTTCCAAGACTGCTTAAAACTATCTTTCTGTTTGAACTTTGTTAGACTTGCAAGCATTTATAGGATACTAAGACTCATAAAGCAATGTCCAAACACAATGCTGGCCCTCTCCCACAGCAAAATCCAAACCATGGCTTTGCCATGTGAGCTCCTGCTCCTGACATAAGGCAGTTACCTCACATTTACTAACAGAGAAGTGTATGCACAGAGCTGATGCTATTTACATCCAGACTTCTAGTTCCAGTTTTTCTCAGGTAGTATGTTTGTCTGCCTACTCTTTCAGTTAAATCTTTGCACTACCATTCTGTGGATTCAGTTATTCAAGTGGATGAATCCTTTGGTGGATTCAGTTATTAAAGTGGCAAATCCACAAACCATGCTGCCATAGGATGACAGACCCAAGCATGGCAAGGTAATTGACAGAAGAGTGACACCCAGAGCAGACCTATGACACTCACCTGTGACCCTGGGATATGGGCTGTTAGTACACAATTCAGAGCAGGCATTAGTGGGGTCTGCTGTGGGGTCTGGGCTCAGGCTGAGGATGGGTGAGTGGTTTGTGAAGTGCTTTGTGTGGTGTCTGTCACTGTCACTGCTCACACCATCACCCTGCACCAGCATTTTGGTGGCTATGTAATGAAAAGAGGGGAAGAACTCGGACCCATGGTGGCAAATCTCCCCTTGGCTTCAACTTGGGTATTCCTCAAAAAGCTTTATAAAATAATAAGAGTGGGAATCCCTATTTGTCCTTCCTCTGTTTTTGTTTCTCTGCCTAAGGCTGACAGGATTTTGCCCCATCAGAAAAGAACAATTCACTAGTAACTTTATCAGGGCATCATAGAACGTTTCATTAATAAATTCAGGTTTTATGCTTTTATGGAAAACATAACAAAAATGAAACAGTCTCCAAATAACACAGAAGTTGCCTCAGCAACAGTACTCACCTCTTCCTAAATGCCTGCAGATCAGTGCCTGGGCCAGCATCATCTGCCCACACCTCAGCATGCATCCCCAGCCCGTGTCAGAGGAGGGACCTGTGCCTCCTGGGAACACAGTTGCTCACAGTCAGCACAGGCTCTCCACAGAGCCAACCTCTGAGAGAACCCCACAGTCAAACCTCCAATAACTGCCCTACAGATTAAAGGCACTGGGCCAGCTCCTTTCTCTCCACAGTCACTTCACCACTTGCCCCACAAATATGAAGATCTGATTATATCCAGGTACAAGCAAACACTGATTTAATAGCTTTAGTCTTTTGTTTGCATACACAGTTAAATTATGATCAACACATTCTAATACTGTAAAAATAACTTTTCAGTCCCCAACATCATCACTAATCCTGCTAATCCCTAACCAGGCAGCTGGAACACTGCATACTCACCAATAGGGGAAAACTTTCTTCTATATGTAAACCAGAGACGAGCACTTACATCCAACAATAACTTAGATTTGTCTGGAATGATTTTAAGAGCAAGAAATTATTAAAACAGACTGAAAACTAAACACTTCCAATTATCCCTGTACAGTCAATATACAGAGTGCATGGAAAGCTCCTGTTAGCTTTTACATACAAGACCCTTAATACTTAAAACATTTTTAGCAGTTTAAACACAGAGAGCTTTTGCAGACTGCTAATTAAAGTTAACTCATTAAGGATGAAATGATTATTAGCCAATGAAGATTTGCAAGGTGTTTGGAATGACTAAGTCCAGCCTGAATGAAACAACTCTGGAGAACTATGTCCTCAGGAAAGAACTGGTAAAGCAGGTTAAGAAGTTCTACATGCAAACCAACATGGAATTATACATTACCTCCAAACCCAACAGAAAGTAATTTTAGGAAAAGGTTAATAATGTTAAACTGAATTAAATCTCTTTCTCTTTTCTTGGTTTTTTTATAAACACATGCACTTACAGAATTCTCCAAAGGCTCTGAAGAATGCTTAAGAATCCTATTTGCTGCATTTTCCCTTAGCTGTGGCTCAGACTGGCTGGCTTTTCCAAAGGATTCTCCAGCTGGTCAGGGCTGCATGCAGTACCCTCGGCTGTCCTGAGCAGCGTGCCTGCACTGGTGGCCACTGCCTTTGACATGTAACACAGGAGGGTGCCCCTGGCTTCTTTCCAGGGGCAAAACTCATTTCTGAAATCTTATTTTTATATAAACACATTACTCTGCTCTAACTGTTAGCTCATGTATTTATTTTCACTAAAATGCAGTATGTGCCATAGATTAACTTATCATTGTTATTTGAAATATCATTTTAGTTGCAAGTAACAGGCTGCAGACAGCATCCCTCATAGGAAAATGACATCAGTAATGCTGAACATTCCCCAAAAGTTATTTATACACTTATTTCTGAGGCCCAGATGTTGTGAAGTGACCAGGCTCACATCTGACAGCCTTTGCTGTGAGTGTGATCATGCTGCATGGATTACAGTTGGAAGCACACTGGCCTTGGTTCTGGTTTCTGTACAGGAGCAATTCCACTGCTTACACCTGGTGTTCATTGATAAAGAAGAACAAAGTTCCCTCATGAGACATTTAGAGAACATAAGGAAATCTGGAGCTATGGTTGCATGTGAATCTGGGAATATTCTACAGATGCTACAGATAATTTATCTAAAGATACCTGTGTTTAGGTGGTGTTGCCTTCCTAAAATCCACACTGGCTCATCAGTTTCTGGAAATTCTTCTAGGTAGTCTGACAAAATAGTGATCTGGTTTTCATACCTAGATAAAACTGAACAGGAATACACAAAATTCAGACTCCACTTTATCCCCTTGTCTTTTTATGCACAACTTGGAGCTCTCCAACTGAACCAGCTGTAGCAACTCTTTGCAGCTTTAGGGACTTCTGAGAGTGCTGCCAGCTGCTTTTAGTTTCCTCCCTTAGAAGCTGTTCTGATGCTGAAATAGCCAATGCTTTGGTTTTTATTTAGATCCTCAGAGAGTGCTGAGACAACCCCAGGAATAACACCTTGATTATAAACAGTCTCACTGAAGCCAGTGACAGAAGTTAGGGATGACTGCAGTGAGGATGAGATTTGACTCAACACAATGAGGAAAAGAAAAAAAATTAGGCACCACAGCTTGATCTGAAAAATACAAATCAGAGTGATTACGGCCTCGTGCTTAATGGGAAGCATGTGAAAAGTGTTAGCAAGACTGGGCTGTACTTTCCCAAGTGGAGATTTTAAACACTTCAGAAAAAAAAATAAAATAGATGTATTAATGTTATTATTCAATGCTACATCTATTTAGTGAGAAACAACAAGTGGTAATTAATACTACCAAAAGAAGGCAGTCCAACCATTTTATAGATCATTAAAATGGTGCTTTTTGGAAGAGTGAAACAACCCTTCGAGTGTAAATATTGATGTAAAATCACTTATTTTAGATAACAATCTTAAGGACTATATGCTAAAAAATCAGGAGTTAGAAGTGAAAGCAAACAATTTATCCTACTTTTCAAGCAAGTGCACATATATCCAGCACAAAGAACGAATAACCAGCAGGTAAATGTGTATATATAGAGTAAGATTCCATTACAAAAATACACGTTCCAGCAGTGAAGAGGGAGCTGCACCACCCTCTGGCTGGAGCGGCGGGGCGAGCGCAGCCGAGCCCGACATCCGCAGTCCCCGCAGGCAGCAGCTGAGCCCCCACAGGCTCCCCTGGGGCTGTCGGCTCGGCAAAGCAGCTCCTCGCACCGTACCCTGCCTTCTCCGGCACAGAACCCATCGCTCGCCGCACTCGGAGGGCAAATTATCTC
>VZRX01019025.1:273516-309964 GCA_013398075.1 Notiomystis cincta | reverse complement strand
CCTGGGGGCGGCTCCCGCCGGCCGCCCGCCCGCCCTCCGTGCGCCGCTCACCGCTTCCTTCCCGCAGGATCACCGCACGGCGCTGCACTGGGCCTGCTCGGCGGGACACACGGACGTCGCGGACCTTCTCCTGGGGCTCGGCGTGCCTGTGAACGATAAGGACGATGTGAGTGCCGCGGCCCTGCCCTGGTGCGTCTGAGGGAGCCGAGGGCCGCAGGTGCTGCCGGGGCCCGGTGCTGTCGCGGTCTCGGCCGCAGAGGGGCCCGGGCAGCGGCCGGGGGCAGCTCCCTTCCCTTCCTCCCTTCCCTTCCTCCCTTCCCTTCCTCCCTTCCCTTCCTCCCTTCCCTTCCTCCCTTCCCTTCCTCCCTTCCCTTCCTCCCTTCCCTCCTGCCGTCGGCTGCTGCGGTGTCTCCCCCTTGGGAAAGCCCAGGCTGCTCTGTGCGCTGGGAAGGCAGCGCGAAGTGTTCCACAGTTCGTGAGGAGGAGATTTGAGTCCTGCTTATTGTCCTGGCGGTTTAGGAGAACTGTTCTTAGGAAGGAGGTTGCCAAACCAGGGGTGTTTGGGTGGTTGTTGGGGTTTTCATGTTACCTTTATCTCGGTGTGATCTCTCAAATATGTTGTGCCAAGTCATGAGGCACCCTGAAGGTTTCTCACACTGGGGAAGGCATTAATAAAACAGGTGCAGGCTCAGTGATTTCACAGTGGAAAGGAGATGACCTGCTCCTGTTCTGGAGGAAGAGTTGAAATATTTGCATCCAGTACAAAGCATCCTAAATGTCATCCATAAAGAAATAAATGTGTCATCAGTTTAGAGAGTAGGGTATAGAAAAAGTAGCAGAAACTTTTAAACGCCCTTTTCTACTACTCCTGTTTATTTTTAAAAATGCAGTAGTGTAATTTCTGCAGGGACAAAGTGTTCTGCAAAGATACCAGGCATAACTGCACAGCAGAAGTGATTTCTGCCATTTAACTGGCAGCTTTTCCCAGGTACAGAATGCTGGCATGTAAGAAGAGCCTTGCCTCCAGGGAAAATCAGCAATGTTTATCTTGACACTGCTAAGAATATGTGCAGTGTGAGTAGTTCAGCTTGGTCTGGGTTATGCTTTTCTGCCTGAAAGTCATGGTTTGAATAATGTGGATTTCTTCTTGCCTCTAGGCTGGTTGGACTCCCTTGCACATTGCTGCTTCAGCAGGCCGTGATGAAATTGTGAAGGCCCTCATTGCTAAGGGTGCTCATGTAAATGCTGTCAATCAGAATGGCTGCACACCCCTGCATTATGCAGCCTCCAAAAATAAGCAGGAGGTATGTTTGTTTACCTAAGCTACTGCAGCTGGTGGTGCTCTTGGAAGAAGAATTTAGGAGTTCTAACTCTGTATCCTCCTGCCCTGCTCCTTTCTCTTTCAACATTTCAGATTGCAGTCATGCTTTTGGAGAATGGAGCAGATCCAGATGCAACAGATCATTTTGAATCCACCCCATTACACAGAGCAGCAGCCAAAGGGAACCTAAAAATGGTACAGATCCTTGTGCAGCACAATGCAACTGTGGATATACGGGACTCTGAGGGGAATACTCCTCTGTAAGTCATTTTTTATTTCTATTTTGCTTAATATAGCATAATCTCTGTGAAATGAAACTCCATTACATCAATATCTTTTTTTTTTTAATTTTTTGTTGCCTCAGAATATTCCCTTGCTTCACATCCCTGTGCAATTAAAAAGTATTTCATAAAGTCATAATTAGTATTTTGCCTTAGTGTGTCTGTACATACATACTTTAATTTCTGTTACTGCATCTACTTGAGTGTAGAACACCTTTTGTATTAATCTGGAGTACATTGGTTGCTGCTAGAGGGTAGAAAGTGAGCTAATGGCATCAGAGTCAGAGGAAACTGGTCTTGCAGGCTGGTCTGCTCTGTCCTGCCAAGCAAGAACTCATTTTAGAAGCTTTTCTTCACCCCTCTAAAGAAAATAAGTATCAATTGAAGTACAAAAATGCTAGTGATTGTTGTTACCTTAGGGATCAATTTGAATCTGTAAAGGGTAACAGCTACTTTGAAGTTGGTGTCAAAACCACAGTGGAATCCAGATTTTGCTGTGAATAAGATCATGCAATATGTTTTAACTGTACATAAACCCCACTATGGCCCTGAAATGCCCACAGCCCTTCTTAGGGCACTGTGCCAAATGGAAAAAAGCATTTGCTGCATTTGCAGTAACTCATGACTTTTTAATTAGTTTTTAGCATCGGATGATTTATTACTCACTTTCATTTTTTTAGAGATTGCCATTCTCCATTCTCACCATGGATTATGTTCTCTTTAGCTTTGCTGACTGCAGAGCCAAATCCTAACACAAAGAACTGTCTTAACATTGCAAGGAGAGCAGCAGGAGGAATGTTCTTGAGTTGCTTAATGACAGCAGAGGGACTGGACAGCAAGCTTTGGAATCTGTTTAGGTAGTTGGCTGCTTGTGTATTCGTTATTCTCAGCTGTGTCTCCCCCCAACATTCACATTGTCATTTTGACATGGCATGATTACTGCTCTTTAAAGCCTGGACAGTTTAACAGTGGCTGTGGGTTTCTTGTTCTCCCTGCAGTCATTTAGCCTGTGATGAAGAGAGAGTGGAGGAG
The DNA here is from genome assembly GCA_013398075.1 of Notiomystis cincta. NCBI lineage: Eukaryota > Metazoa > Chordata > Aves > Passeriformes > Notiomystidae > Notiomystis > Notiomystis cincta. Next base: position 307,330 of record VZRX01019025.1, on the reverse strand, counting down.
GCAAAGCTGCTGGTGTCTCACGGTGCAAGTATTCACATTGAGAATAAAGAGGAGCTGACCCCACTGAAGGTGGCCAAGGGTGGCCTGGGAGCCATCCTTAAAAGAATGGTGGAAGGCTAAGGGGGCTTCCCACTTGAGTCTCTCTCCTGTTGCACTTCTGTTCAAGACTGCAAACTTCATATTTTGATAGTTCAACCAGGATGTCATGTGTGGTATCAGCATGGTAATGAAATGTTTTTATTGAAGCTGTCCTTCAAGTGCAGTGCCAAAATAACTCTTTGTACTTCCTGTTAATTAAATAGTTCACTGATTTTAAAGTATTTTTCAGTATCTTGCATTTTTTTTTCAGTTTACAGTGTCATGTGTGTAAATGGTATTCCTTCTATCTCAGATCCCAGTTTAGAATTATTTCTTACAAGAAACAGGACCAAAAATGTTTTAACAATTTAAAACCAATTTTTATTTTCTTCTAGACTCTTTGTTTTTTCCTTTAGCCTTTGTGATTTGTGTATGGGGTTTTGTTTGTGTTTTGTGGGTACTGATTGTCTTTCTCCAGATGATTCTAAGCTACACTGTATTTCTCTTTATAGAATTCAGTTTGCTTAGTTACTTAGATAATTGTATCCATTCTTGCTACTCTTGGTGTATTAAGTGAGCTTTGAGTGTTTAAAGCTTTTCTGTTGGTACTGATTGTTATCCTGTTTTTCTGTGAGTCTTTAAATACATGTATTTGATGAAGTGCACTGGAGTGCTTGCAGAATGCATGCACAGCTTCAGGGTTACCTCTGCAAATACACTTTTATAATAGATGGCTCTGGATACTCCTCTGGGATTTACTTTGACTTGAATATTTTTTTCCTTTTGTAGGTTCCTTTTTCTGTTCTCTTTGACTCCTATATGCAGCACTGACATTTGCAGTTTACCATCTTATTTTGTAACAGAAGCCTGGTTTAATCTTTATTTACTCATAGCAAATCCTGATATTAAGTTATTGCAAGGCAGAGCTAACACAGCAGAGTTTGAAAAGTGACCTCCTGTCCTGATGTTGATAAGATCACTTTTGACACCACTGCATAGATTTCCCCTTGAATAAAGGATGAAATTGTGTGAAATAAAGAACTTTCCTAAACAACAGTCTTTGGTATTATAAAACTTTATTAAACTTCCATGTAGGAAAACCAGTATTTTCTAAAGAGCTTGTATGTTTGGCATGTGAACAATGAGATGAAACCCTGACATCTGTTACATAGTATGGAAATACAATATATTTGATCTTCAGCCTCAAGGAAAGGGTGAAATGCAAGCTGACAGTTTCTACAGTTTAACTTGTAGGGATTAAGGTAATGCGAAATAAATATTTGGATAAGACAGAAAATTACAACCAAACAAATACCTTCACCAAGGACTTTAAATGTATCTTAGAACACAAAATGCAGGTTAAATTTCACTGAGGAGACTCATTAAGAGCAGGAGGGATAACTTGCCTGTACAGTAAACTCTGGCCATGCAGACCTTGACTGAAGGAGGAACCTGACTGAGTAAATATTTCTGATATATTGCACAGACAGTGCTGAAAATTTGATGGGAGAGCAGCTAAAGCCAAGAGTTCTGTGTTCATTCTTGATCTCTGTATAGCAAAAAACACCTGCCACAGCTCTGTAGCTTTGTAAATCCACTTCCTTAGGAGCTGAGGGCTTGAATGTTGGTTTAATGTCAGGTGTCCATATTAATGATCCCTGCTCCCTATGGGAGGAAGAATGGGCCATGCAGCAAAGACTGCTGGAACATCTAAAGCAAATTCTGAAAAATGTTTCTGCATCCTGCATAACTCTGCTGGATTTTAGAGCTACACACTGTGGATCAATACCTAATCTGACTTGGGCTTTGCCCAGAGTATCAGTGGGAAGCGAGGAATGGTGCCCCGTCCTTTTTAATAAACTTTAGATAAACTGTAACGAGAACAAACAGCTGCCAGAAGGCTTACACCACACTATGCTAAAAAACTCCAAATACATGTTATTTTCCTTACCTCCTGACTCCCAGCATCCTGATTTGCTTCTTACTTTGCCTTTTTACTACCATCTATTACTCACTGCTGGTTAGAAGTATGAGAGAAATCATTAGTCCAGATTGTGGTCAATTGTTCTTTTCTTTTTATATAAAAACTTTAACATAACTTGAGCAATTTCTACTTTTTGAGCAAATATAAAACCTATGGTGTCCTAGGAAGACTGTAAATTATTTTAAATGATTGCCACTGTCAGCCACCCCAGGGCCTCTTTCGGACCAAGAGCTGATTTGAATTCTATCACAAGGAAACACCTTCAGTAAGAGATAGCACCCAAAGAGCAGCAGGTAGTACTGACTGTTCCCTTGCTGTCTCTGAGTGTGTTTAATGTCATCCCCCTGCAGGTTTACACCAACTGGCTGTCAGTATCAGACATTGTCAGTAAGCTGCTTAGCCTGGATGGAAGGATGTGAGTTAGGAATTTGGCACAATTGCCACAAGAGTCAGTAAGAGCTGCCTGATGTAGGAGACTTCTGTATAGATCCCATTTTGAGATTTACCTGGGATATTCTGGGGAGAGAAGAGTCTGAGGATCCACTGCTGCAACATGGCAGTATTTGTATTAGCAAGGTGTGACCCTCACAGTCTGGCACAAACAGTTTTTGGCTAAAATAGTGTTAGAAGAACACCATTAATGCTCTTTTACTCTGGAATGAAACTACAGGACACGCCTATCAAAGAAAAATATTTGGAAGTCAGAAAACAGAAGAAAGGGCAAAGAATACAGTTGTGCTTGAAGATCCAAAATAAATCTTAACTAGGATCTCATGCCTTACATTCTTAAATATTGCCATATATTTATCTCTTCCCTTTTTATTTTTTTTAACTCATTATCTTGACAAACATACTTAGAGCTGTAGGAACTGAAAGTGAAAATTTTAGCCCAGAAATTTTAAAGATAAATGTTGCATATAGCTAATGTTTATAGTCTAGGAACAGTCACCAAAGTATTTATGAATATTAGATCCTATGAAAGACTTAAGTGCCAAAAAGCTCCAGATCCCTGAGGCAGGTAAGTTTTCCTGCAGTGCATGAGACTGAAACCAGTGTCAGCGAGGCTGTGGGCCTGTACTTGCCTGAGCCTCATGGTCCTTGAGCTTTTTGAAAGTATTATCTTTGCCTTTTTGACAAACTGAGTTTAGCAATGAGGTCCCAGGAGAAGGGCTGTCTGGTGACCCAGATGTGTGTGGTTCAATTCCCTTTTCCCCTTCCAAGAGGGTGCTCCTTACTCGATTGCAGGGTGTCAGTGTGCTTTGCACCACTGACCCTCACTCTTGATGCTTCACCATAGAGAAGATAGAATGTTACACTGGGTAACAGCCCAGAGGAAAAGCAGCATGAGTTTGTTGCCCCGTGGGTAGGACTAGCCCTGAAAGAGATTTTCATCACCTCAGGCAGAGGAAGCAATGGAAACTCATGTGCTGTATAGAAGACAGTATCACTCCTAAGTTGTGAAAGCAGCTGTATCTGTGTATCAGGAGGAGTGTGATGCTGTGCATTCCTTGAAACAAGCCCTGCAAAGGATTTAGATCTCCAGCTCCTGTTGTGTAGAAGTCATTTGTGTCTGAACTGGTTATCCAAATGCCAGTTCCATTAAACTGAAAACCAGAATTGCTGAAACAGAAAACTCTGGAATGCTGGTGCCCTTGGGAATTTTAAGCCAAGAAGGTCACATGGAATGTTTTCCATGTCAGGCAGCACAGGGTAAAAGTTTCCAGGATATTTTTTAGTTAAGTGGAATTCAGACACCAAAGATTTCATTGACTCAGGTCTTAACATCTGTTTCAGCATTCTGATGACATTAATGGAACTTCTTTTTACTTCTGATGTGCAAAATAAGTTCCTTTAAACACTGCAATGTACTGGCCATGATTACTGTTCTTGGTGCACACAAAGCAGGTTGGCTAACACTGTTTCTGGAGAAGGCTGCTATGGTTCTGAGCTGCATGAACACAGCATTATTGGTAGTTGACTGGAAAGCTCTTACTTTGACAAATGCTTCAGCACATTTCCTAATTAGTTTTGCAAAATAGGTTGGGTAGATGTAGACGATACTCTTTTTATACTTAAATTTTTGTACAGTGTAACTAGATAATAAAAGAAAGTTGGTTAACTTTAAAGGACAAATCTGCTATTCACAAAGTGCCTGTGTAACAGACTGTTTTCAATCCACCCCAGTGGCTCACAATACAAATGCCTTAAATACAAGTTTTAGTCATGTTTCTATGTTAATTCAATGACAACAATTTTTGTATGAAGGGGTCCAAAGGTGACAAAGAAAACTCTATTAAATAATCTCTAGGCTATTTCTTCTTTTTCTGCTTCTTGCTTCTCATCATTTTCAGGTGTTTCAGGAGCTGCTGTTTCATCAGCACTTGGGTATTCATTTGTTGCATTGCTTGATGGAACTGTGGTGGCAGGAATGTTTTCTTCATTGGGTACCTGAACATAGTCTGCATTGGATTGTTTCTGAACCATTTCTCTGCAGGAAGACAGGATTGGGATTGTGATTTCACATGCTGAAATCCCATATATACTACAGCCTTTCAGAAGAATGAATCTTTGTACTTGCCATCTGAACAGTAACACCCCTGTTATTATGACTGCTCCAAGACTGTATGAAAAGGTTACAAACCACTGGTGCTGAGACAGAAAGAGTAACAGCATATTAGCTAGAAAGACATCTGCATTGCTGGTTGAAGTGATCCCATTAAAATAAAATGGATTTTAGTATGTTTAAATGTTATGTCAGGAAAATGGAGTGGGAAACTGAGTTCTGACAGTGTCTGAGGAGTGATAGCAAAGCTCACTGCTTAGTGTGAGCTTTCTGGGAAATTCCATGTAGATCTGGTGTCCCACTGAAGTGCATGAAAAACAGAGCTCAGTCAGAAAAGAATTATGAAAAGATTGAAAACTAAAAAAGTAATATAAAATATATTTAGTCTTTTAGAAAAAGTAGAAATCTAGAAAAATAGGTATTAATTCCATTTATCAAAACGATAATAAACCAACTCCCAATATTGAAGCACTTTCACATGGTAAAAAATATCAGATGTTAGTGGACTAATTCAATGCAGTAAGATTTATTAGGATCAATGCTACATCAATTGAAAGCAGAAATCAGGTGCATGAGTGACTGACCAGTGGTCTGGGTTGGCAGAATTCCATATTAGGAAGTCTTAAACCTGTGCTACAGGGAAGTCACAGTTTTTTTCTGGCCTCAACTGCTTGTAGTTATTTAGCATTTAACATCAATACAGGCTGAATACAGTCTATATAGTGCATGAGATTATCCCTATTCTGAAGATTTGGCAATTTAAGGGAAAAATAAGCAACCAAAGCACAGAGAAGAAAACATCTCCAGAGCAGGATCAAAATGGACATTCTGGGCTCCATTCTGTTGTCTAAACCTTGTGTTTCCTGCAATCTGCAGTGCCTTGGAGTATCCCAAGTGTGTGTCCTGTAATTTTAGATAGCACTGACCTGAGCCCTCTGTGTTTAAATCCCAGTAGATTTGCTGAGGTGACCCTTAGCTGCTCTTTGTTTTTTTACTTCCTCCACTTCCTTTTAACAGACTCCATTAACTTTAAATATAAAGAGCTGTTTTTATAACTTGCCACTTTAGTTTGTGTTGTTTAAAAACATTTACTCCACTGTTTTACACACTTCTAAGTGGCAGCTGCCTGTTAAAACAGGGAAGAGGGCAATGGCACCTTCTGTTAAAAGAGCTACAGGTAAAAAGTCCCCCAAAAGCAGATGTTCACTCTGGAAGTTTTCTCAAAACTTGTATTATGCATTTTACTTCAGTTCCAGATTATCAGCAGTGCTTTACAGAAATAATTGTCTTAAAATGAAGCAAACAGAAAGTCTTACTGCATCTCATTTTTTGGTGACTTCCTATTTTTTGCCTTCTTGGTTAAGACCCAGACAATAATGCAAATTATAGCAGCTGCCAGAATTGCTCCAATCAATGCTCCAGCAACAATACCACCATCTGAATCTGTAAAGGGAAAAAAAAAAAGATTACTTGAGTTTTTAAAAAGTAGTAGTATAGCAAAATCCCATGGAAATTTAGTGTAGGAGCCTTCAGCAGAAAGAAGGGATTGGATTCAAAGAACTCTTTCCAGGAGAGTGGCCAAAGATTCCCCAGGAAAGTCAGAGCTCTATGCTTGGGTGGTCTTTGCTGCCTCCTTTCTCACTGGATACCTCCCTATCCCAACAGTCTCTGTTTATGCCTGGCTAAGGGACTCATTGGGCTGTAATACTGACAGCAGGTAAAAGTCTTTGCTTTTCAATCATTGCAAACACATTCTGAAATCCAGGTTGCCTTTATTTCTGTCTTTCAGCTAGTGGCCACATCTACAGTGCCCCAGACCTTGTACTACCACATTTCACTGATGGTTTTAATTTCTGGGTGAGGAGACCTCAGTGGGAATGCTGGCTGGAAGAAACTGCTCAAAACTCCTTGTCTGTCTGTTCTCAGTAAAGGCTCTGCAGTCAGAACCAGGTCCAGCTCCTGCTCCTTGCAGGAAATTAAGGTGAGGATGCTAAATCAGTTTTCTAGGTCATTGTAAATTCTGGGCATGCTTGGAAAACTGGAAAATTCCAGAGCTCTCCCAATCCTGTTCTGTTCTTACTTGAAAAAAAACCCCAAAACCTAAGCTTCAAAGTTGTTAGAGAATTTCCCTGCAAGCTGTGAATGTCCTCCATCAAAATGTGATTGCTTTCATGCATTCCACTTACGTTTTGCTGTCAGGTCAAGCTCACAGGTGCTGTTCCCCAGGAGGTTGCTGGCTATGCATCGGTAGTAGCCAGTTTCAAAGGTGGTGAGGTTGCCAATGTAAAGGATGCCAGAGTTTGGATCTGTGACAAGTGGGGAGCAGGTACACGTTACTGTTTATATTCTGTAGAGGCAAACAGTTTTCTGTAGTGGGTAACACAGAGCTATTCAGATTTTAGAAAAAGGATTCACCAATTATGGATTTAGTTTTGTGGTTTTTTTAATACTCTTTAAACATAAAATGTTTACCTTCCTTGAAAATTGCTCCAGTGGATTCTATGAGGATGTATTAGAATCCTCTCCTCTGCCAACCAGTCTGACTGATGGTTTACCCACATTGATACTGTGGTTGTCTGTGTAACTCCACAAAAGGTACAGAAAATTTTTGGGAGGGAAGGATGTGCTACTGCTTGAATGACAAATTGATTCAACTTAAATTCACTCAAAATTTCAAGGGAAGAGAGATGTAAAGGCATAAATATTTCTCTCATTTTAACAATTTAAAGGCATGGACAGAACTTTAACTTTTATTTTTTAATTAAATAGAAAAAGTGTCCTGTGGTTTTGACAGCTGTCAGTCGATGTGAATAAGTAAAAATACAATTCTGTGACACTGACTGTTGGAGGAGGAAGATAGATTTTAATTAGCCTGTGTGATACACAGCACTTGAAATGCTGTAATTTCAGATCCTCAAGATGGTATGGCAGTCCTGTAGTTACATACCAACTTGTTCTGTCACAGGCTTGAGGGTGTTCTCATCAACTTTGTACCAGTGGTAGGTGGGACGAGGCAATCCCTGCTCACACTTGCACAGGAGGTAGATTAGATGGCCTTTTTCAGGAGTTCCTTCTACTTTGCAGAAAGGTTTTGATGGTTTGACTGTAAAATAAGAACAAACACACAAGGGAACTTTTTGAGAGCATGAAGTGACTCTGAAGGCCAGTGGTGGGAAAATGAGATTTGACTGCAGCTCAGGCAAAGGCAGCTGTGGTGTGGAACAGGTCAGCTGTGGCTGGAAGCTAGAGGGCACCCAGGCTCTGCCTGCCTCCAGAGCCCTTGGAAACACTGCAGCAGTGACTCAGGGAGCTTCACTCTGCATTAGGGGTGTTGTTTACCACAGCCTGATACTCCCTCTGCCCCACATATTTTGAGCTGTGAATTCAGGGTTTCATGATACAGGAAGAAAATGACAATACAGCAATAGAGAGAGAAGGATTTACCCAGCACATTGACAATCACAGATTTCTGACTCTGTCCAGCATCACCCTGAGGGCTGAAAACTTCACAGGTGTAGGAACCAGTGTCTGAGGGCTGCATGTTGGAGATTGTTATTGATGCATTCCCTGGACTTGTCAAAGCTGTTATCCTGTTCTTAAATGCTCCATAGGAGTAAGACTGGTTTCCTGAATAATAATAGATCTGTGATAAAGAAACAATTGTTAGTTTAATAACAAAAGATCTTCTTGCTGCTTTGTTTGGTACTCAGAATATATTTGATTTCTGATTAAAGCCAAGCAATGTCACCCCTTTTCTTGTCTCCTCCCCCAAGAAAGCAGAAATGAAAACATGGTACATTTGAATACATACTTTTAAAGGTTCTTAAAAGACAAGCTTTTCAGAAATTGCATTTTTAATTGTGTAATTGATCTTTTTGGCTACTCCAAGCACAGACTGATGCACTTGCAAAAACAAAGGTGAGACCATTGACCATCATATGACAATTCTGTGAAAAAATGTTAAATAATGCAGTGAATAATGGTATTAAGTGAAGCACTGATAATTTGTGATAGCATTGATAAGTAGCTCAGTAGAAGATTATGGATGGACCTGTCATTGGCAAAAGTGGGTGGCTGCAGAGCTTTTCCAAATACAGAATCTGGCAAACAGAGAACTAAAATGAATTCACAAGACAAAGGTCTAAGCAAACAAGGCACCTGGTCTGTTGCAGTAAATTTGAAAGCCATAAGGATGCAGTACAAGAACAGAGCAGAGCCCTCACACATGCAATTAGAGCAGCCATGCTATTCTTGTTTGTGTCATCAGCACTGGAGGCAGTGTCATGGACTGCCTTGGTGTTTTGAATTTATACCAGAGTGGAAGTAAAGAATACCTGCTGGCCTCAGTGTTTGGGGGGTTCCTCTTTGGCATCAAGAAGTTCCCCTGTTACTAAATAGTAAAAAAATGATTTGCCAAATGATAGACATAGTAAGGATAAATGTTTCTAAGGAATGCAACATTTCCTCCCAAATAAAAATTGCTGATTCAACATTGACTGATTTCACTGACTTCAGTAGCATTGATTGCTCTTAGCAGCATTGTGGAGTAGAAGTGGCCTTGCAAGCCCAAACTTGTTGTCTGCTGATGGAAAGGAGAGGCAGAATTGTGTTGACTGTGGAGCCTGGATGGCAGGCTGAGCCTTGGGCCCTGAGTCTGTTTAGGACCTGAAGTATCTCCTCTGCTCTGGGGTCAATATAATAGATTGCCCCCTGTCCAATCTAACTCTGCTCTGAAACCAAGATCTGAAAGAACAAAGATGTAGAAAGCTATGATTTGTTGTTTTTCTGAGGTGTTACTGATAGTGCTGTGTGAAAGTGACAGTATTTGGGAGAGGCAATATGTTCCCCCAGTGTCTACGTGCAAAGTGAACAGTTCCAGCACACTCAGTCATTCTCTCAGCTGGTGAGGGGTGACCATATAGAATTACAGGTTGTGACCCACACAGGTCTAACATTGTTCCTACTGGCAGGACTCCAGAATATCTGTGTAAATGCATTTACTGAAGTTGAAGTAACAGCAGGTTTTTTAATGGAAATAGTGGGGAAATGCTTGTTGAAAAAAGTTTCACAGACTCCTCTTCACAGGCCATTCTCACTTGACTAGTATAAAAATTTCCTTTTGGTCAAAATTCTCTGCCTTTTAGGGATACTGCAGATCCCCAGGCAAGAAGTGTAATTTGCTTTACTTTGCAGATCAATTGATTGCATTTTGAATTAAGAATATTTTTTCTTAATTCTATTTATCCTCCCTGATACGGTGTTGACTGAAGTCTTTAAGAAATGTTATCTAAAAGCCTTTATTAGCTTAAGGCAAGGTACACCCCAAAATTGTCAGAGCTCAGCTGGTTTATGCAAAGATATGGCTTTGAAATGAAGGTCAGAATCCAGGTTGCACAGCACCAGCAGCTCCAGGACTGCAACTTGGCCCCATCTCAAGAGCAATTTTGCATACTCCTCAGCCAAACTTTATCTCTCCCTGCCCCAGGATTACAAACACCAGGTACAATTGATGCAGGGCTCTGAACACCAAAGCATTCCCAAGGTGTGGAATGCTGGTAGTACAGTGGGGAAGCATAAGAGGTCCAGGCTTAGCTCAGTGACAGACCTGGTTAGAAAGTCTGCTGAAGCTGGATACTCCTCCCAGTTTCCATTGTGTGCATGCAATACCATCAGTTTTAAAACTGATTTTATGCTTTTCCAGTGTCTAGAGTGGAACTCTATTTCAAAATCAGAGTCTGGATGAACACACTGTATTCTCTGGGGAAGGAGAGTGTTTAAAATAGGGAGTTTGGTTTAAATAAACCACTTATCAAAAACGTTGTCTACCTGGATTTACAAAAACACACTGGCCACATTAGTCTCATTCCACATTCATCTGAGTGTGAGCAATAGCAAAGTATTATTTATCACTGTTTCTTGCAAGAGTCTGAAGTTACAAGAACTTTGACTTCTGACTTCAGACTCTTCTGAGGCTGATGGCCCTGGATAGCTCTCAACAGTGATGGGCTGGATTTCCATCTCCTCTTCATCAACTGCACTCTTGGAGTAGGGCAGTGCTCTTTACACTAATGTGAAATTAAGCTCTAAAATGATTTAAATGAAGTAATGTGTATCTTGCTGCAGCATGAGAGAAGTGGCAGGCCCATCATACCCTATTAAAGGCTTGATTGCTGGAAGAAGGGGCTAAATTCTACTCAAGTCTACCCCAGAGTGATTTGGGATCATGTGAGAGTAAAGAGTAGCAGAAGGGGCTCATTGAATGCCCATTTAGCTACAGCACATCTTCCTGGGAATAAGACTGGCACTGCAAGTCATAAATGCAGTCAGGGCATGCCAGTAAACACTGCAGAGGAGCAAGTGCTCGGTACATTGGACCTGGAGTCAGGGTGAATTACGTGCTTAAATCCTCATAAAATGCACTGAAAAACTAATTCCTTGTCTTCTCTCTTTCTGAGTCAATGAATGCAGAGAAAATATTTTGTGTACACTGTTAAACCTGAGGCAGGTGTCAACACAGCAGAGACTATTTCTTCTCTTCATGGATTCAAACAGAGTCTTACTGGGTCATTTTTTTCAGCCATGAACATAAAGGCAGTGAAACATTCTCAGGCATCTTGTTCAGTTCCTCTGCAGGCTCCTGCCTGTTCTCTGTTCTCTCTTGTTTGATGCTTATCAACCTGGCTCTGGAGTTCATTGTCTGAAGGAAGGGGGTAAACACCAAAAAGGCTGAATAATGTCCTGACTAATTGCTGAGTGTATATCTTGTCCCAGAGGTATGATTGGATTGTGTACATGGGAAATTTCGTTTAAGAGGAATATGTTTCAGTCAACTGGCTGTGAATTCATAGTCCATTTTAAACAATACACTCAAAATGGGTATTTTAAACCCTTGTTCAAAGTGGCTTTATGTTGTCCTTGAAAAGCTGGTTTGTGGCTTTCACAAAACTGAAATGAAAATCTTTGCAAAAGTGTTTCTGTTTTGATTCAAAAGTAAAAAACCTTGTTTTCTGTTGAAGATATGGAAAACTTTTTGGTCTGGGGCAACTGCCAGCTAATGTTTCCTCCTACAGACACACATCTCATTGACATTTCTTTCTGTATTACCTAAAATGTATGTATAGGAAAACTGTATGTTTAGTCAATGGTAGTCTTTTTATGGAAACCTTTTTAATTTGTTGTGATAAATATATTTTAAGTAAACCATCTTGAATGCAGAAAACCTACAAAAGAAATCTGCTGTGCTTCCCTTCAAACAATAAGCTTTTTGTGTGCTCAAGCAAATCATGAGCAGGTCTACTGAAGTCAATGACTTACCAGAGTAGACACAATATTGAGGGTGCATTAATGGCTGTTGCTCCTTGTTACCAGCTAGTTTGTTCAGACAAATTATTATATAATGGTGCCTTTTCACATTTCATGGAAGCAGCTGCCTGGGTGACTAATCAGAGAATTGATGGAAAAAGGAGTGGAGATTATCACTCCTAAAACTGTTGTCCCTAATAACTTCATTATCTGAGACACTAGTTTCTGCTAACAGCAAAGCTGCCCAGAAATCATCTCCCTGACCTCAGAAAGGGTTGTGGCTGAGCTGGTTGTTCAGCCTGTGGGGCAGGCAGTGCATGGAGCTGCTGTCTCCAGCCAGCCATCCTTCCAGGCTTTCTGAGGCACTGCTGTGGCTCCCCTTCATGTCCACTGGCAGTTTCTCCTGGAGGGATGGTGTGGGAAGTATTTGCCTGCAGAGGAAGCAGTCAACAGAGCTGATGCTGAGCTGAGGACTTTCAAAGGCTGCCAGATGTTGGGCAGTGTGAGGAATCCACCTACAGGTTTTTGTTGTACAACTTCTATAGAAAGATCTTCCTTAGAGTGTGCAGGGGGTGTGTGAAGAAGCAGGCAGGAAATTAGAAGAAGCATGCCTCCCTCTGCTTCTCTCCTTTTTTTGACAGGACAAATATAAACTAGAATTTGCACAAATATGTGTCTCTTAAATGGCTGTGGATGGACTCATTCACAATTTCCAGGCCAATACTCCTCCCATCCCCATCTTCTGGAGTCACTGCATCACAATGCTGTACATGCCTAATACTTATGAATATCAAAGTTATAAGATGAGATGTACTTGAAGGTGCATTACAAATTGTCCTGCTTAATCTCCACAGAATCCTGACTTCCTGACTGGGGGCCAGGTTCAGGACATGACCTCTTTTCCAGTACCTGTCCTTCCTCCCCCAGCCTCTTCTCCCTTTCCCCCACCAGCACATGGAAAGCTCTAGCATCCTGTTGGATGACATTTTGCTGATGGATTCAGAGTGTGACTCACAGTATTTGCCTGGAGAGCTGGAAAGCTCCAGCATCCAGAGGGCCCTGTCATTGGGTTGGTTTGTCATTTTCTGTTAGACATTTTCTCAAGCTACTACAAAATGGAGGATATGAACAACTTTACTGGTTTGAGATCATGATCTCTTTTTGTATTCTGAATACAGACAGAATTTATAAAATAACAACAAGGGGAAAAGAATGTCCATCACTCCCTTAAGCATCTTACCCTGTAATTAGAGAACGAATGCTGCACACTCAGAGTGCCAGTAAGGCCCAAAGCTCAGACTCTGAACTCAGCTAGCTAAGAAAGCAAATGCTCACCCATGTGTTGGTTTCTTTGATATGTGTCAGGTGACTGAGTCTGGGCCCAAATCCCTTATTGCATCCACAGCTTCTTTTCACACATTTTTGTCAAGACTATGATCTGCCAGAAGGTAGTAGGGAAATTATAGGGATTTCCCTTACTGGGCTTTTTGCATGGGGAATTGAGGCTCTTAACAATGACAAGAAGTGTCTTGTCTCAATAGTGCATTGGTAGAAGAAGAAATAGAGGGAGTCAGAAGCCTTTAGAGGATTAATCATTCAGCAGCTTTAACTGATGCAGATATACTGAAGGAGCAGCTCTTCCATGTTCTCACAGTATCATTCTTGTGGCTGAACTATTAGTGAATAATTCCTACAGTGCATCAAGCACAAATGTGTTTTCTTAGTGCATTTGGTGTAACTGCTCTTCAGCAGTTATTATTAGAATTCAGTTTACATTGGGCTGTACCCTGTACTTCATGGTTTGATAGGAATCCTGCTGCAGTCAAAGAGAATTTGGAATGGATTATGGTTGGAACACTGAGCTGACAGCTGAGAGGAAGCTGGTTCAGCTCAGTGTCCTCAGGATCCATCACATCTCAAAATGTTTTCCTATTTTAGAAAGGAGATCCAGGATGACTTTTTTTCCTATATGCATATGTAGCCCCAAGTTTGGGAGATCCAGTCTTGCTCACATTCAGCCCAGAAGCTCCTGGTGGGTGCACACACCCTCCAGATACCCTTTGGGCAGAATATTCCTGAAGATGCCAGTTCAGCCACCTAGAATGGGTGTGGGGAAAAAACCCCAGCACAACAGCTAAATCTAAAATAATTCTGACAGAGAAAAATGCAATAAAAAATAGGGTGAGTTAACAATTCTGAATAATGCATCTGATTCAACTAATTTCAGTCATGTGCTGGTTTTGAGATTTCAATACACAATGTGAATACAGGTTTTACAATAGCACAAATCTAGCAGAAGCTGTTTAGCTCTGTTTTTCCCCTTAAGATTATGGGAATTGTTTTCTTACCTTGTTTCTCCAGCTACATCTTCCCCGTGCATCTGTCACATACACCATCTTTTGACAAAGACTGACTGACTTTTCATCCATACTCAGAATACCGTGACACGGGGAATGCTGTATTTGAGTAGAAATGTGCTGATCTGAGAGTTAAATGAGACTTTGAATGTTCCCCCAAAAGCAGAGAGCCACTTTTCCACACAGCTCCCCACCTACCATCCGTGCTGATCACAAGGGCAGGGTGCCTCCTGTTCAGTGTTTTGTGCAGAAAGTATCTCAGGCCTTGTCAACTGCAGATGCCATAGGAGCTTATTCCTAAATTCTACCTAAAATTAGGCAAACTAAGACTGAAGTTTAATGTTTGCTCCAAACACCCCAGTTACAACCTGATTATTTTCTACTTGTCTGCATTTCCCTTTGTGATAACCACAGGCAGCCCACCACAGTCCCACTGACACCCAGAGTCACTCCAACTGCAGTGACATGACTACAGCATCTCCAATCCTCTGCATTGGAGGTGTTGCCTCTACTTTCCATGAAGCTGTTCCTTACAGTGCCTGCTCAGTCATCTAAGTGCAAGATAAAACTCAGTTTTAAAAAGTCACCTCCAGGCAAAAAGAAATGCTAATGTATGAGGGAAGTTTTCCTGTACTGCCTCAGGAGGTGCTTCATGGGCTGGAATGGACTGCTCTGGTGTCCCCTGCAGCACTGAGAGCCTCTGCAACACAGGATCCCAGGTGTCTTGTGGCTGAAAGCATGTGAAGGTGTCCCCTGAACTGCCCAGACTACATGGGAGGGGAATTTGTTCTTTTAAAAGCTTTTATGGAAACCCCCATGTATAGGGCTGGCTGGCCTCTGGCTCTCACCTGGGGTAGCCCAGTGCCAATGGCTGTGCCTTGTTTTGTGCTGGGCAGCAGAGTTGTGCTGGCATTGGGACTACTGATAATCTGAATTTGGGATGTCAAGGTGGAAGGAGCTGACTCATCTGTACTCAGGTCACTTTTTTTGCCTCTTTCCTCCTTTGGGCTTTCCCTCCTTGTCCCCTGTTGCTGACCAATGTGCCACAAGTTTGCTTTTTTTAGAGAAGATTTTCCTAAGAAATCTATCAATAATTCTGTTTTGCCTACAAGTAACAGGCATCCATGACTTTTACTCATATAGGGAATTTAAAATTTCAATCAAGAATCCTGCCCTGGGCACATCTTGGTTAGCCAGGTAGTGTCCCTGATCATTTCACTGACTTCAGCTGTGGGTGGCCTGTGCTGGAGGCTCAAGGTGTGGCCCTGGTTAAGTTCAGGAGCTGTATTTAGCTTTGCAAGGCTGCAGCTTTGCCTGTGAAGAGTCAACAGAGGCTTCAGCTTTCAAACATTTACTTAGGTGCTTTACACTGGGGCCAGGGGTGACTCAGAGCATGAAATGAAGCACAGATGCAGGTCTTAGCAGGAGCTGAGCCTTTACCTTATGAACCAGGCCAGGCTGTGATGTACCCTGGGTGAGCAGAATAAATAGTGTTAGCCTCAGTGTGTCTAGATGCTAAATAGGGATCACTCAGTGTTGGAAAGTTCTCAAGATCCTTGGCTGGGAGTTATTATTTAAAACTTAAATTTAGCATTAAAGGACATGTTGCTAAGGGCTAAATGGCAAAAAGAAGAAGTTAAAAATATGTAAGGCAACCTATTTTCCATGATTTTATACTTACATTAATAAGTTCAAGTGAGGGAAATTACTTCTGCTGGAGAAACTTCTCAGGAAAAGAGCAGAGTTAGGTTCAGTAAGTAAAAAAGTCTATAGTCACCCACTATGCAAAGCTGTGCTGTCTTCAAAACAGTGCTGTGAACCCCTGGCTGTGTTTGCTGCCTCTGTGTTCATCGTGCTGCCTGTGAGCAGCCTGCCTGTGGAACCTCCTCCTTGCCATGGTGTGACTGCCATGCTGGGGAGGGGAGCAAGGAGGACAGGGTATGAAAACACCAGAGCAAGCAGCAAAAGACAAAACCAACCTCAAAAGGCTTTGCTGGGAGGCAAAAGGAGCAGGTCTGCAGAGCAATGGAAAGCACAGTCTCCCCCTGAGGCAAGGGAAACTGTTGCTGAGTGCTCAAGGACATTAACCCTGGCACTAGTCCTGATCCTGGCCCTACTGATTTCACTCCAGGACTGTACCTGAGCCTACAGATCTCAAAGCATCACAAAATCTGTACCATAAGTGGCAGTGTAAAATAAAGGGGTACCTATGGGCTCTGCTTATTATATGTTATGTCCTAAAATCTAGTAATTTAACCCTCTTCATTAATGCTTAAAGCCAAAAGCTTCTTAAAGGTGTAAATTTGCCTTAATTACATATAATGTTTATAAATGTATATAATGTTTACAGCTTGCTCTGTTATTTGTTGCCACTGTGGAGAGAAAGGGCCATGTTCTCAATTGTTTAAATAAACAGTATTTATTAAAATCAATATTTTTTTCCCACACATATTTTGTTATAGAGAATATCTCCTCTGCTTAATCTTATTTTGAGTATAGTGCCCATGTGAATAACATGGTCATCAAAAAATCTAGCATTTAGTAAGATGTCAGGAATACTTTAAAATTTAGCAGGTGGAAGATGATGTATTTTCTGTAATGTTTTACAAAAATTGTAAGTCTCCTGTCTTAAAAATATTTGGCAGAATTTTCCAGTTTTCAAAAATAGAATTTGAAAATGTTATCCAATTAGTTGCTGAAAAAAATGGCAAATTTTAAGGAGAGCCAGAATTTTCAACAAGTTTTTCAGGGAAAAGATATGCTATTTATAAGCAAGTGTTTGGTAATTTATTATGACTCTGTTAGAAGAATCTAAATATCTCATAGAATTAATTAATTTTATTCCAGTTAAAAGTCAAGCTATTGTTCTGATATTCAGTAAAATATTGTGTCAGTCTTTCCAATATATTTGGATTTATCCTCTTACCAGCAAATTAAATATATTTTTGAATTGCTCATTAGTATTCTTTTACCTAAACAATGAAAGCCAAAGCTGGCAACCTCCTCCATTTTCATGCATATGTTTCCAACTAGGAACAAAATGTGAAACTTAATTCAGCTGTGTACCAAGCCACCAGGGCAAAGCCAGATTTGTAGAGAGATTATCTTTTTGTTTAAACTTGTGGGAGAAAAACATGTGGGCTTTCAGGCTAAAAGTCCTGTCTGAAACTCAGAGGAGTCATCAGCCTGAAATAGAAATACCAACCTCATTCAGAGGGAGGGTGAAAATCCAACTTTATGTTCAGCCTGCAGTGAGAGCTGCAGAAGCTGGGAGGGAGCACTGGAGGGATTGATCCAAAAGGTTTCCCTGACATTTGGTAGTCTTGCATCAGTTAGTTCTTGTGGAGTGTATTCTGAGCCACCCACAGGATTTTATGATTATAATTTTCAGGGGATATTTTTCTCATCATTAGTCACAGTTTACAAATGGTTTTCCCCTCCTGGAGGTCTTGAAACTGTGTGATTCTCCCTCTAAAATACTTATAACTGCAATCTGCTTATTTCTCTTGATTGTGACCAGAAAAACATATGGCAGTTAGTGTGTTGCAATATGGAAAATTTTATGCCAATAGAACTGAAAGACTCTAACCAAACCTGGAGAAGATGAGCTTGATCCTATGTCAGTGCTGTACTTCCTACCTGAACAAGCAATTAAATTTTAATATGTAACATACTGGATGAAAATTATAATATATTGTACTATATACAACCTAGGAAACCTGTAGCTACCACTCTTTCAGGAATAATTCTTCATTTAAAATGGTTTTACCTTGAGGAAAGCAAACAATGAGTAACAACTACTCAACTACACAATCAGGCAAGGTGTGCCTACATCAGTCTGGCATTCAGCTAGAGCCACAATTTGGGATGGGCCCAGAGTTTGTAGTCAGCACTGATACAGGCTTTATCTGTGGCTGTGATATACTGCAGGGGAGTGAGCAGTTCTGTCTTAGGTTAAATTGCCATTTCTTATGTATTGGCTATTGCTGTTCAATGCCAAATACATTAAAATTCTGCAAATTACAGGCTAATTCTGCTGTAATTGATAAACCAGATACAAGGTACAACTCTATCAGCAATTGGCAACCCTCCTACTGTAATATTATTAGGAAACTTGTGAACATGACAAAAATATCCTGAGTGTAGACAGTGACATTCCTCTAAGTCAAATCTTTTTACATCAGCTCTCAGCTGTAACACCATGCAGGAGGATTGAACTTCCAGGAAAAAAATGCTGGCAACAGGATAAAAACAATGGGAAATGATTGTCTCACAAGCACAAGCCTGATGCCAGGGCATGGAAAAGGAATCCCAGTCATCTTCAAGGATTTAACAGCACTTCTAATCAGGATTTCTTTGTATAAAGGAAGATGTTGCTGGCTGCTCAGCACCTGTCAGACTGAGTCATACCTTGTGTGTTATGCTGGGAATGAAATTCATGGGTTCATTTCCCACCAAAACATCAGAGTAACTGATAGTTCTTGAAGTTTGGGAGGTAGTATGAGTACATATAGGCAGATATATGATTCCTTCCAGGCAGACCAGGCTGCTCTGCAAGGTCTTAACAGCCACGTGAGAGGCTCAGGTCAGGTTAGAGCAAGCCACTACCTTCCCAATCCCATCTGTGCTGACACTCCAGCCTACAACATGGTCTCATTTTACCCCCAGAGTAAGATACTGGTTGCCTCTGCAGCCTCCTGGGGTCTTGGGAAGGGCAGGGACCATTTGCTCTTGACCTGTAATTGTTCTGTTTCCACAGTGACAGCTGTGGGATGCTGTGAAATACCAATGCAAGTTTGCTGTGGCAAACTTCCTGCTATGACAAGTTTCTGCAGAGTGCTGCCAACACTCTGGCTGCTCATTTTGTGCTCCCAGTCCACTGTCATGCACAGCACCTCTTACTGAGCTGCCAAAAGGCAACTGCAGTGCCTGAGTCAAGGAGCTCTCATTTGACCCTTAAATGGGGAACAATTGTCATAGACAAGGAAAGGCACTTTCACAATGGCAGGAAATATCTGCCAGACAAGAGAAAAGGGAGCTGGTCCAGGGGCCACAGCACTTGTGGACACCTGGTCTTTGCTTCACACTTTCTGTGTGACTTGGAGCGAGTTGTTCAAACATCTGAATCACTTTTGTACTTTCTCATCAGTTTGTGAAGGTGTTCAGGCAAGTCAGTGGGAACTAGGAACCTAGATAATTTGTTCATCTGCCCCTAAATTTCACTGCACCCCAGTCCTTAGTCTCTAGGGTAGGAACCCCAACATTACCTGGTCTGCAGTAAGGACAACCCCATCAAACATAACAAGACTCTTTAAGGACTTAAGGATATCTTGAATATCATTTCATAGTAATAATAAATGAATGTCTTACGGTATGCAGCTGGCTCTCTCTGGCACTGTAAAAACTCCACTGAATAAAGAAATTTCCCAGTGGTCCAGAACTGGTGTATGTGCAGAGGAGGGTTGCACTTCCACCTGCTGTGACATTCACTGTCTTCTCAGGGACGGTCACCACAACGCTGCTGGAGTGGCCTGTGGGCAGTAAAAGTGTGGTGAGCAGAGATCAGCTGGGGCTGGAATGCCTCACTCACTGTGCTACTGCAGAGACCTGCAGGGTGTGTCTGGCTGTGCTCCTTTTCTGTACAGTTTCCCTTGGGCTCTGTGTGGAAATTTCAGTGATAACAAGTTGGGACTGGGTGAAAGCTAGCAAGCAAATAAATCCCCCAGAATAGCTGCGCCCTTACAACAAATAATGTTATTAAAAAGCAGAGTTCCTAAACCCATACTTGTTCTCATTTGCTGATACTCATCTTCTCACTAAGAGTCTGTGGTTAAACTGAGCCTTTCTTCTGCACTCACAGTGCTCTCCTGTGCTTGCATTCTCATTCACAGCTGTGTCTACCTTACACCTTTCTTGCCCTTTTTGGGTTTATTACAGTTATTTCTTTAGATGTCTGATCTCCTTCACTGTGAAGCACCATCACCTACAAGGCTCTCTCTTCATACACCCTTATGTTCTGACTGGGACTCTGTTGGATCCCTCAGGCTGGAGCCCAGCAGCTTTTCTCTGCTTTTCTTTTGCTAATTGCTTTTGTTTAGGTTTCAAAGGGTTTACCTCCAGAAGCTGTTTTTTTTCCCCAATGCTATTGTATTGGAAAAATCAAAAATTCAACTAAACTCTTTACTCTGTGAGTTTATGAAGTTCTTTGGTAACTCAATCAACCCTTTCTGTTGTGCTCAAAGCAGAAAGGGAGCAAACACAACTTGTGAGCTCTTTCCCATAGTGTTCTGATCAGTCTTGACTACACAATCACAGTAATGAAAGGAATCAAGCACCACCTTACAGTATTTATCTGTTTCTATCCTCTGTGTGAATTACTAGTCATGATGACACATGACAGCAAAGATAGAGCTGTCAGAAAAATAAGTCTGACTTTCAGGGGTTTGGCAGGTCACTGAGTTCAGTTTGAAAGCTAATGTCTAAAAATTCAGACTGAGAATTTGAATGGGACGGAAAACATAAAACATTTTGGAGCTTTCTATGCAAAATAGGCAAGATGAGAATTTAATGTTACAATAATTTTCATGTAGGTTTATTGCATATATTAATGACAGAGAGAAATAGGTAAAATATTCTTCTCAATGTTGATAGTTTAAGCAGAACCTGCAGTCATACTAAAGAATATTTTGCTAAAATTAACAGCCCTGTGTGAGAAAACATTGTTTATGAAAAGAAACAATGTATTTTGTCATTTTTAGCTATGTAAATATTGCAAATTCATGAGTTAGTACAGTATGCAAACCTATCTGAACTGTTTTCCTTGTCTGATGGCTTCAATAGTAAAAGCTCACTGCAAGGAAGAAAGGAGTAATTTACTTCCTGTGTTGATGGTGGCTAGGATGAGAATTAATGGGTCTGAACTACAAAAAGATTTATATTATCTGTGAAGACAGTGCCACAGGAATGGCTGGAGGCTGACCTAAATGTGTCAAACCTGCCTGGGGAAAGAAGGGATCCCAGGGCTGGCTGCCAGTCCTGCTTGTCTTGTGAGTTCACAGCAGCTTAATCCTTACTGAGACCTAATACAAAAGCTGTGCCATATTATTTTAGGTATCTCAGTTCACTGTTCTCAGCTTTAAGAAACAGTGTTGGCCAAAGGATGACAGTTTCTTGCCACAGTTTACATATAATTATTTCCTCTCTTTGCAGGATTAAAAGTCCTGTCTTTCAACAGTGTTATTCTACTGAAAACACCCATTTTGCAGTCATCTGCTCCACATATTTACCTTGTCACTCTCTGGTTTTAGAGTCAGGAGTGCCACAGAGCCTGATTGTTACAAGCTTTTCCTGAAGAAATTAATTTTAGCAGAAATGACAAAGCATTCTAGTTTCCATAAACAGTATTTTGAAGAATACATAAAAAGACTGTTTAAAGCCAATACACAGCCTTTTTTGTTTAAATAAAAAAAGGTGCACAAATAAGAAATAACTCAGTGGAAACAGCTAATGTGAACAGGACCATAACTTGTTAAAAATGGCTGATCCATGTCTTATCTCATCAATATTACAATGAGACTGTTTCCTTGCCACAGAGAAAGTCATTGCAGTTAAATAGGAGTCTCCCACTTTCACTGAAGTCCTTTGCAGTTTTTAACACTCATGAAATAAATCCAAGTTTGCTGATCTTTTCTGAGCCGTGACAGAAACCCCCAGTCAGTGATGCCCACCAATATGGACACACTGCTATTTTTAAATCCAGAACTTTCAAATGAGAGAACATTGCTTTGAAAAGTATATATGGCACCAACTCTGAATTACTTTTCATACCAAAGGTAAAAATCTGTTGGGTTTATATGTATGTGAGAGTTAGAACACTGAAACTCCAGCAGCAGCTACTTAAAATATTTCTATGGCACCCAAACCAGATAATTCCAACTGGAAAAGAAGATATGTAAACTAGCTTTCATTTTCTGTAGTGGATACAGGGGCTGTTCATCTCCATGGAGCATTAAAGTGACTGCTTCTGTATATATTAAAAGTAAAGCTTAGCACAATGAAATGCCCTTGAAACATGAATAATACATAGTTTTTACTACACCACAGAATTCCTGGATTCTACAAAGTATTATGTCCTCATTTAATTTCAGGGAAAACCAAAGATTATTTGTATGCTAAAAGTTAAGCATCCCTCCCCCAAATTTTTATGTTGATTGAGGGACTGAGGACATTTTCCAGCCCTATTCTCAAGGGGAGACAGAAGCCAAATATGGAAAAACCTGACCTTGAAACACCTGAAAGACCTGAACGCCCCATATAAGAGCTCTTGGTGACATCAGAGCAAAGCATTAATCTACCAAAGCCAAAATCCTCTTCTTGAGCAAAGAGCTCTTGCCAGGAAGGGGTCAGTTTGTGGATCTCCATAAAATGGCCTGGCAGTATATATAGCCATGATCTTTATTCCATGCTGAAATAATTCATCTCCAATGTTCTCCTAGTTTGCCAGTCAGGTTCACCTGCTCTCTTACTTCAACAAGCTCCTTTGTTCCAGTGCTATTTCGATCAATTTGTTATTCTTACCTGCAAGGATGGCTAGAATTGGAAATATCTTCAGCATTGTTGCACACACCTTCTTGATGCTGGGAGAGAAGAGAGACCAGATGCTGCTTCTGGCTTTGACTGAAACTCAACTGGTTTATTCTCTGAAGTCAGTTTTTTGTTTTCCTTATCAGCTGTGTATCAACACGTCAGTGAGCTGTTTCATTCTCCTTTATCACATGTGTGCCTTTCTCCAACTCGTGGGGTGACTGTTCACTTGAAAGCATTTTGTGGAGTTTGAGCAACCGAGGGTTTTGTTAATAATAAACCTTTGAATCAGAGAAACACAAATTCTCCCACTCCTGCCAGGGCCCTGCAGTATTTGCCTACCTAAGTATTTCCTGTGAGGACAAGAAAAGTATTTGTGGAGCTATTTAGCAGTCAGTCTGATTACTACTGCTGGGGTCAGGCCTAATATGAATAATCTTCATTTCCTGTTAATTCTGTAATTTCCTTTTAAAAGTGGGCATGTGTAGATAATACATGGTCAGTACTTTTTCAATTCAAAACATGTATCTTACAGAGTTTGTTCAGTTTCCTGCAGGAGCCAGATTTGCTTTTTGTGCTCCATGTCGCTTGACTGAGGCTGATTCAGAGCCCTGAGCTGTGATGGAGTAGCTGGCTCTGGTGCAGAGCCACAGGGAGTGAGTGCCTGAAGACAGAGCAGAGGGCAGCATTGCACTGTACATATGTGCCTGTACCTGGGACCAAGGCAACAACGTGGTCAGGGACTTTTCCTGTGCTTGTTGAAAACACGGGACTAGTTCATGCCTGATGAGCTCATCTTTCTAACGGCAGGCAAGGGCAGCCACCTCTTCCATGGCAAGAGCCATGCTGCAGCATGGGAAGCCCATTTGGAAGGTGGGGTTCAGCATCTGGCCAGGAGGGGAAAGGTATGACCAGGCTCTCCCTTGTCTCTCATGTGATGTGTGGCAGATCCTTCAGCAAAGAAGTCAGGTTGCTGGTTGCATCAGTTACTGTTGGGATCAGGTTTATGGATCATTTTATTCTGCCAGATATTTCTGTGCATGGCAGATGCCTGAATAATCTCTGGGCAGATGGCAGGGTTTGGTGATATTTTTACATGAGCCATCTCCAAAAGTTTTGAAGATGTCTTAGTTCTGACTGTCAGCACATCCAGCATTCCCACAGAATGGGCAGTAAACAATGGGAAGGGCAAGTCTTGGAACTGTTAAATGTCTCATCCAAGAACCACAGGGGTGCAAAAAGGAATATGTACATTGAAAGACTGAAATTCAAATTCAGATTTCTTCCAAAAGTTGAAAAGCATTTAGATTCACCTTCACTGAGGAAGCATGGAGGGATCACAAGCACACATGAGAAGTTCTCACTGGCTTCCCCCAAATCCTGAAATGGGAGCTGCTGCTGATTTCCAGTCATTTAACTATGTATGAGTGCAAACGACCTGAACATGAGACAACCCACAGACACATTTCAGTGATTGCCTGTGGCAGCTCCTTAAGACCCAGGAGTCTGACTGGTAGCTCACAGAGCCCTGATCCTTTGCATAAGATAGCAATTTTTAAGAAGATGCAAAAAACCACTGCCACCCTGCTGAGTAAGTCAGCACCTGCATAATCCTGCATCTTTACCACAATATCAGTGTGCCCTCTAATTCCCTCTCATCTATCAACACCAAAGTCCTTTCTCTGGTATTTAAAGTTCCCTCAGCTAATATGTATTTTTGCTTTGTTACATTTACTTTTTGCCGATTTAGAAAATGACAGAACTACATTTCTGGAGGGTGACATTCTCAGTTTGACCAGAGAACAGGAGCCAAGGAACAAATTCTGGATCAACATGTGCTCCTGTAAGCTTGGGATGAAGGGCTGAGATTACCAGTCACAGAATGGGTACAGCTCATAGCAAAAGATTACAACCATCATCCTGTTTAACAGAGGATTCTGAACACCAGGAGTGTTTAACTCTTACCCACCTGGGTCTCATTTCACTCAAACCAGAGGTTCCTCAGCACTAATCCTGTAGGGCCTCCAGGGTTACTCTCCTGTGAAGGTAATAGATGGCACAACTTTGCTTCTAACTCATTGCTCCTGGAGAGCAGCACTGCTTGTTCAGGAGAAATGAACACAGAAAACAAAACCTGCTTTGGTTTGATGTTTTAAGTTACAGAGGAACAACAAAGAAACTCTTGCTTACACTGCTCAGCTAAGAGGAGAGAACAGCCCAGAGTGCAGCAGCACAGCAGTCACTCTGCTATGGGTGGAGAAAAGACTCCTATCTCAAGATAAAATGGAAGGAGCCACTACCAGGAGCCATGTGTTAACAGACTTTGTGACTCAAAACTGTGTACACTGAAATGTACTCAGAAATGTTCCCTTTCAAGCAGCTTCCATGTATTCATTCTCTAAATAGAAGTGTCAGTCATTAAAAAATGAAGCCCAGAGGCAAACCCCAAGCAAGGCAGCATCATCCAGACAAAACACTCCCATCATATTTAGGAGTTGCTTCTGTTGGCCTGAAACCTAAATAAAAATCTTCCTGTAGAATTCCATGTTTTGGTTGACAAAGCTCAGCAGCATTCCAACTGCTCTGTCTTCCTGAAATTGTGTGACAACACTAAACCCAGTCTAACCCAGTGATTTATAAAGCTCTCCAGTTCAGTATCACAGCTTCTGGCTGAGGATGAAGAGAAGTGTGTAATTAAAGATTCCAAAAGTGCAGTGAAAGAGTTCTAAATACATCATTAGGTTGATTTTCAAATGCACAGTACAGTTTGCTTGCTTATTGCACAGCCTAGTTTGTGGTTTAAAAAAATATTTATAAGCTTTTGTGGAGTGTTTGCAGCCTAAAAATTAATTGATGAACTCACTATTTGTTTTAATCTTGCAGAGAGTGAAAGTCTGTAAGGTATCAATAAAATAAACTCTTCTGAGGAGAGCACCACGGTTTGTCACCTCAAAGATACTTGGTCAGAAATACACCTAATCCTCTGTGTTCAATCCCTCAGATGAGCACAGTTTATTATCAAAAAGCACAATTCCATTTTCTTGTAAGGAGTCTAGAATGGTCTTTTTTTAATACTGTCCCTTTTCTCACTCCAGAAAGGTTTACTTTTAGCCATTCAAAAGCCAGAGTTTCATAGAGCAAAATCCTTGTCCAACAAGCTTTCCTCTTTCTGTGTGAAAAAAAAAGATAAACAAGCACTGAAATGAGATGGAGCACCCACCCACTGCTCTTGTCCTGCCACAGAGGATGCTCCTGGGCTGCAGCTGCCTGCCTGTGACTGCTCTGGCCTGCACACAGGTGGGCCTCTTTGACAGACTGAGCCCATGTACAAGTTTTCTTATCTTGTATCACTTTAGGAAACTGATGCCTGCTGCAATCAAAGGGACTTGTTTGTGCACACCACCTTGTAATAGAACTGTGACACCTGTACCCACAGCAGTGTGTATTTAGTCACCAAGTTCCATGTGAAATTGATGTGAATGTAAGCACCTGGACAAATTTTTGGATCTGGATCAGGCTTTTTGGGTTGACAGGAGCATTCCTCTGGTCTTTCCTGCCTTTTGACCCCAGAAAAAAATGAAAAGCAGAGAAACAGCTGCTCATGATGCTGCCCCAAACCCCCTAGGGATGCTGGTGTAGAATCCACATACCCTGGGATTAGGCTGCCTTGGATTGTGCTGGATCAGGATGATGGAATTGCTGGAGGGAGTTTTGTTGCAGAAGCAGGGTATGGTTCTGCAGCAGTTGTGTTAATATATATGGTAAATTGAAACACTTTGTGTGTGGGTGAGCTGAGCACCATGAGAGCCCTGGTAGGTGCAGGATAAAGAATGACTTTCTAACACAAAGTGCCACCTTCAGAGAATCCATTTCTGTTCTGTGGCTCAAGTGTCAAAGCCAAAGCAAGCTGTCCCTTGCACAGTAAATCACAGTAAAATGGTTCTGCCTTTGTACCATTGCTGTTCCCTTGGATTTGCATTGGCTGCAGAACCTTTTCCCTGCATATGATTAACTCCCCTTATGTCTTTTTTTTTTCTTTTGACCTTTCTCTTTTTTTATGTAGTTTCAGCATTGAAGCCAATCAAATAAAAACTAAACAAGCAAACAAAAAAACCCCACCACCCTCCACAGAAAACCCAAAAAACCCCAACAACAAAAAAAGGAAAATAAGGAAAATTCACACTGAGGATCAGGGGATTAAATTGTCTATCAGCCTTATCAGAGGGAAGGGTCTTTTTTCTAATTGTTTGCATTTGCAGATTAGCAATTTTTGAATGTATTAAGTGTTTTTGTTCTTTCAGTTTGCCAGCATTTGTTGTCCTTGTCTAAAATGAAAAATGCTTTCAGCTTAAGAGTGCATGGAACTGCATAATTTATATGGTGGCTGCTTGCCTTAACAGGTATGATAATGTAATTTTAGGTTTACTCTGCCATATTAAAACCTGTCATGAAATTCATGCAATTAAGCTGAACTCTAGGCTTTCCACCTGCTCCAGCTGTCTCTGAAATGGAGGGTTCAGGTGCATTGATGTTAAAAGGATGTGTTTTGTACTTTCAAACACAACAGTTCATGCTGTCAAATGACTACAAGGTGATGTCATTCTTTATTTTAAAAAATAGCCTGTTTTTTAATTCTCACTGTTTCAAGGAAATTCTTGGACTCAGTGCTGACCTCAGCTGCTCCCTACTCCATGTATTGCTACAAATCTCTTTGCTTTTGACATGCTCCAGTTTAGGACAGAGACTAAAGCAGCCTCTGTGTCTGAGCATTGCTCTGCCTGCTTGAGTTTGACCTGGCTGTGAATCCCTTTCATTTTAATTCACATAACTGGCCCCTGGAGGGAACTGAGAAGCTGTTTCTGCATCCAGGCTCTGCAACTCAGCTGCCCTCTGAAGGAGCCTGAATTTAGTGGGACTTCAGTGGCCTTTTTCTTGGAGAGGCAGAATAGTATTTGTATATGCCATTAATTATTAATTAATGGTTGTATAGCTGGTTTTGCCCTGGCTGCCCTTCTCCCAGCAGAAATGCCAAGGGCTCCCTCTTGGCAGCTGGAGTCTGGCTCTGCCTGCTGCCAGCCAGCTTCCCAGACTGTCCTGGCACTGGCTTCTTCAGGTGGGACAGGATGGGGCATTTTTCTTGGGAAACTTTGGGTTCCCAGAAGCTGGGCAGGGCTTTGGAAATGCTGCAGTGTGTTAAGGTGAACAAGCTAATGTGAAGTGCACCAAGAGCAGCTGCTTGCTTGGTGCCTGGCTTCAAGAGACTTTTCCTTTTGATTCCCAGGAGCTTTCCTGGGAAAAGGTTACTTGGTTTTAATTCTCAGGAAGAATAAGATGCTTCCTTTCCTGCTTTGCTATAATCTCATTAGACCTGCCTTAATTATTTTCATTACACTGAGTATGGCAACACCATGATATGATGAAGTTGTGGAACAGAGGATTGGCAATCCTGAATAAAAAACAGCACAGGAGAGCAGCTGAGATAAACTTAAGCCCTTGCTCTGTCCTGCCTCTGACTTGCTTGTGACAAGCAATCAAAGTTATTCATCAACTGATTGGGACTCAAGATCCTGTAGCCCAACTTTGCGTCATTTTGTTACACACCGATGTTCCAATTCTTTGCAAGCACTTGTTATCTTCAGTGATCAAGTGGGCACTGAGTTTGCAAAGTGTAGTGAAATAATGGAAAATGAAACTGTCAGCAGCCTGTACATCGTGGGAGCAGCTGGGAAAGCAATAGCTCTGATTACTTCATCTGAAAAACATATGAATCTTAATAGCGTAGGGTGTGACCTTTGGAGAACAACTGTCTAATCCAGTTGTACACAGCAAATCGATTCAAACGAGCTACTAAAAGCCGTGGGGCAGCCCAGCCTGGCACAGCTCCCTCCCGTCCCGCCTTCCGCACGCACCAGGGCTTTGCAGCTGGGCCAACCCGCGTGGCCGCCAGGGCACACTGCACACACGGAGCGTGTCCCGCAGCCCAGCTCCCCGCCCGGTCCCGCCTGGGGCCCGTCCCGGCTCCCGAGCCCCCACTGGATGTGCCCGTGCCCGTGCCCGGCAGGAGCTGCTGCAGGGCCCCTCGTGCGGCCCCTGCCAGAAGAGCCCCGGCACTGCTGCTGCAGCTCCCCTCGCCCAGCCCCTGCACCTGCAGGACAATCCACTCGCTGCGTCAGTCCTGGGTTACAAACTGCCCCGGAATTCCCACTCACAAGGGCAGAGCAAAAAGCCACAGGCTGGTACAGGTGTTCCCAAAGAATGAAATGGCTTTGTGAAAGTATCAGAAATGCAATTGGGCTCTCTCTTTGCTCTTTCCCTTCCCAAGCACTGATACTGATTCTGTGTCAGAGATGATGTAAAACTCCTACTGGGTGCCCTTTTCTATAATGGTCAGTAAGTGATATGTTCTTGGAGCCCATATGAAATGCTGAAAAGCTTCCAATTCTATAAGCAGACAGCCTCCAGAAAGAAAGAACAGCTTAAACCCCAGCTCAGGGACTCACCTATCAGCACCACTGATGTGACCAGCACCAGCTTTGCATTCTGCAGGATAAGGTCATGTAGGCAGCTGGGACTGTTCTGTTTGGCACCCGCCACAGCCACTGTCTGTGCAGACCTAGAAAGACCTGGGTTTGGTTCATGCTGGTTTTTGGGAGGCAGGTCACACCCCAGGTGACAACTGGGCTGTAGCAGACACAGTGGCTGTACCTTGCTAACAGCAATTACATGTAATTAGAGTGTCTTCCTGGGACAGGAAGGCCCTGACCTTGCCAAGGACTGTCTGCAGCCTTGCTCTGAGTGCCGTGGTGTCAGCGAGAGTCCTGCAGCACTGGAGCCACCCACGAGCACGAGCTGGGGGAGCAGGGCTGAGGCCTGGGGGACAGGGTGGCACCACTGGGCCTATGTGCTACAGAAAATTGCTGCTTAGCCTCTGTGTTTCATCATTAGAGTATGTTCCAATGGGAGACACTGACCTAAAGTGCACCAGGACTGTCAAATCTATCATGACCCGTGCAATAATTAATGTTTTCTCCTAAATTTCTACCTCTGGGCACAGTGGTGGTGAATAATGACATGAAAGGTCAGTTTCATTTGCTCTTTCAATAAGGAAAGTCTGCCTCTATCCTGTGGATTGCAAGGAAAAAAATCTTAAAATAGTTCCAGGAATACCCTAAAAGGGCAAAAATCAGAAAGCAAATCAATGACTTACATAATTTATATTTTTTAAAAAGTAGTACAACCCAACTGAAGCACCCAGTGACCTTGAATATATCATCACATGGCTTTTGAAAGGATTAAAAACTATTAGCAGCTTCTTGCAGATGGTATTGAAAATACAGTTCTTGCTGCCAACCAACACAGGTTTATACCTTACAGCAGAAAGGACACAGAGCCTCAGTTTTTAATTAAATACCTCAGCTTTTCATCAGTAAAAATTGAGGTCCACAGTGCCAAATAAAATAAAGCCAGGTTCTTAGCTGGTTTAAACTGGGTGAGCTCCATGTAGTGTCACTTGACCTGCACTGCATTTTACTTGTTGAATTTTGGCTGTTACATGACTTACCTTCTCTACCCAAGTAGGACATACAGCAGGATTGCAAAGGATGTGTCTAAAGAGGTATCTGCTATTCTGCTCCTCTCCAGTCCCAGATGGCCAGCTCCTGCAGATAGAAGTAGGACCCTGCTCATACACACATTTATCAGGGCTTTTTTCTCCTTTGGAGTCTGTATTTTATGTTTATGGTTTGCTGGTGGAGCATTTGTCTTAATGGAGTGGGGATTTTATGTTTCTTTATTCTGGCAAGCTGTAAACCAAAATTTTAACACCCAGTAAACAAAACTGAGAAGCAGTTTTTTCTCAGTAAATTATTTTTGTGATAAGACAGTGGGAAGTAAATGGCATCTCCAAAGAATCATTTTCTTCCCTTGGTGCTTTCAGTAATTTTAGCACTGCAGTCATGTAGTTGAGGAGGAAATTTTGGGGTTGCAAAAATTTCAATGGAAACCCCCAATGAAACAGTTGTTGGTGATTTTGTCATGCTTCCACATTTAGCTCCTCCAAGAGAGCCCAATCATGAAGAAATGCTGAGAGCAATAATCACACTGGTATATACATTTCAGCTATCTTTTGGCAGCCTTTTGAAAGTCACAGCTAAAAATAGTCAAAACACTCTAGGCTTAATGGGATTTTAGTAAAGAAAAAGGGCAGCATAGAAAGAAAGTCCTTATAACAATGGGTTGTGCTATGGCTGTACTTGCAGAAGTCCCAACATAGGCTAGATAACAAAAGGATTGTTCAGCCACACTAGAGGTGCACCTCATCTAAACTGGAGTCCTACATTGTACCCTGAAAAGTCATGTGGGTTTTGAGGGACTTTTCTGTGATGGGAATATGAATGAACAAACCTCAGCTGGATGTCAGGTGCTCTATCACTGCCTTCCTCAGCAGGACAGGATGGGGTGGAGGAAAATAAGACTGAAAAATCCTGTGGGTCGAGATTGAGAGAGTTTAATAAAGCAAAAGCAAAGGATGCACATGGAAGTAAAGGAAAACAAAAGATTTATTCTCTACTTCCCATCAGCAGGCAATGTCCAGCCACTTTCCAGGAAGCAGGGCTTCAGTACACAGAGCAGTTGTTCTGGGAGACAAAAGTCATAATAATGAATGACATAGGGGCAGGAAGCAATCAGCATCTCTCAGATTAAGAACACCTCCTGATGCTTTAAGCTTAGAAGCCCAAGGCTTGAATCAGCAGTTCATTTTAGGATATGGACCATGAAAGCCTAAATAGAAATCAGCAAGTAAACCCAATTTTTTTTCCAACTTGGCATACTATTTTAGTATTTTATGTGATTTCTGCCAGTTGTTCTCCTGAATATATTACAAGACTGAAATGTCAGAAAAGCATGGGCGGCACAGGCTGTGGTAATAAAACACATTTCTTCACAGATTTTACATGTAAGATCCCCATGATTGTATTTACTCACTCCCAAGTCACATTTTTCTCTAGCATTCGACAAGAGTGGCCAGAAATAAACCCTACACTGAGCTCCTGTCCCTGCCTCCACTTGATGCAGAGGCACTGTCTGTCCAGCAGCCAGAAATTCAAACTCTTAGTGATGTCAAAGTGTGAAGGGGTTTTGCTTCAGCCTTCTGTGTTGTGTAAGATGAACACTGGGGGAGGTGCTGTGTCTGTGCAGGTGGGGACAGCAGGGACAGCAGGGACAGCCAGCAGCTGCCCGTTGTTGTCCGTGCCTGCACCCTGCATCCTTTCAGGGACACATTGCTTTTCTCCTAACGTGGCACTGACACACTGCAGACTATCCCTGGGCAATTAGCGAGGCAGGCACATTGCCGAGGTCTCCTTGAGCCTCCTGATTTTTCCTCCCCACCCAAGATTTATCTAATATATCCACTACTGCGTCTTCTTGGGAGCAGTGCCCTGGTGTGAGGGCACCACAGAGGCACTGAGGGGGCAGCGTCACAGGTCTAGATTGAGTTACTGAGGTAAACAGCAGGGAATAGATATCCCAATAAACTGTAATTTCTGGAAATACACCTTCAAATCCTAGCTTGGAGCTTAAATTTTTGCTGGTTTGGTGTCGCGTTCCCTCAGGCCGCCCTTCCAGAGGGAATCAGTGCAAGTGTCCCTGGCTGTGCCGAGCTCCCGCAGCAGTCGGCGCTGCCCGTGCCCCGCTGTCCTTCCCAGGGGAAGGGGAGCCCGCAGAGGGGTTTGGTCGGGAACACGCCAGAAGGAAAGGAGAGGGAAGGGGCCTTTGCAGGGGCTCAGCACCAACGAGCTCAGATTGGAGGGTCCGGGGCAAAGGAACGAGAACACAGCGAGGGCCGGGTTAAAAGGGAAGCATAACAACCAATCAGGGAAGGGCACACATCTGAGGGAAACATAACAACCAATCAGAGAAAGGCATACATCTGAGGGACAGCCAGGGTACCAAATAAGGCAGGAGGAAGGCGGGACTGGGAAGGGAGAAACCAATGGGGCGTCGAGTGCAAGCGAAGGTTCCAGAAGGTGATGGATAAGCAATGAGGGATACAGATTTAACATGGGAAATACATATTTAACATGGAAATTAAGAGCTCAATTTGCATTGGATAAGCGGAGGGATGCTGGGAGATCACCCCAGATAAGAGAGAGAGAGAAGACTCTCCCCAGTGACTCTCCTGTGGGCATTGCTCCCACACTGCAGGGCAAAGGCCCCATGAACGTGAGGGTGCCGCAGCTCTCCACAGGGCTGAGTGAGTGCAACAGTTCGGGATAGAGCAGGGGCTGCAAGGGTTCACTCCTGGATACCTGAGCTGAACACTGAAATAAGGCTCGTTCCCCAGTATCCCTCTTCAGTCCCTCCTGTCCCCAGGCACAGACCGGGTTGTGGTTCAGGAGACAACCTCGCCGTGCTGAGGGGAGATGGAGTGGCTGCTCTCCCTGCTCCGAGCCCTGCGGGTGCCTCACACAGAGCCCTGGGGCTAAGGTGGCCCTCCTGCCTACAGCTCCTTCCGAACACCTGCTGACTTCCATCTGCCCTTCTAACACCTCACACCTCTCCTAACACCTCGCCTTTCCGCGGCGGATCCTGCCCTGCCTGAGACAAGGGCGGCACCAATTACTTTGTCTTAATATACAATAACAGCATTCGGCAAGACTGAAAGGATCCCCAGCCCAGGCTGCCTCCAAACCCCACCACGCCCCTCGCGGGTCCCACTGACCGGCCTGACCCCCGCCCCTGCTCCGGTCCGGATTTTCCGCGTGGCTGCCGCGCGCGATGGCCACGGCCCCGCCCCGGGAAGGGAGGCTCCGCCCCGGGAAGGGAGGCTCCGCCCCGGGAAGGGAGGCCCCGCCCCGGGAAGGGAAGCTCCGCCCCGGGAAGGGAAGCTCCGCCCCGGGAAGGGAGGCCCCGCCCCGGGAAGGGAGGCCCCGCCCCGGGAAGGGA
>VZRX01019025.1:240121-273502 GCA_013398075.1 Notiomystis cincta | reverse complement strand
CCGCGGTGTGCGGGGGGGTGTGGGAGCGCAGCCCCGGGCCGGGCTCGGTGCGAGCGCTCCGTGTCCATGTCCGTGTGCCGGGTTCAGCCGCCGGACGGGACATAGCGGTGCCTGCCGGACCTCGCTCGCCGCCTGGGCGGCGCTTGGAGCGGGCGGAGGTGCCGCTCCCCTCTTGCCCTCCGCCCCGGGCTGGCCGTGCCGCGGATGCCCGCGAGTCCCGGAGCGGTCCGGGACTTTACCCCGCAGGCAGGGTCTGCCCGCGGGGGCACCGTGCGCTGAGCAGGCGAGGCGCGGCAGCGGGTGGGAGTGTGGAGTCGGGCGGCTGCACGGAGCAGCGGCCGGGCAGGACAGCGGGCCGGACACGGGGCAGCCTCGGCGCCCGTGGCGGAGGCGGCAGTGCCGGTGGGGACGGGGGTTGCAGGTGCCCGTGTGCTCCGCGGGACAGCGACAGTGCAGCGTCCGGCGGGGCCGAGGGCACGGAGGTGGCCGTGCCTTTCGCAGCCCTGCAGGTGGTGGCTCGGGGCTGGTTCCACAAACCAGGCTGCCAGAGCCCTGCCTTGACATGGGGCATCACTCCCGGGGGTCTGCCGGGGACTTTGGGCTGTCCAAATAAAAGTGGATCTTATCTCGCGTTGATGAATTGCATTATCAAAACTTTTTGAAATTAGTCGCAGAGTGTTTTTGTCCCATCCGTTAAAATTCAGTTTGTGAGGCAGCTGCTGGTTTTCAGAGGAGAGATCATAGAATCAGAATGGTTTGGGTTGGAAGGGACCCTAAAGATCATCTGATTCCAACCCCCTTGCCATGGGCAGGGACACCTTACACTGGACTAATTTGCTCAAAGCCTGGCTTTGAACACTTCCAGGGAAGGAGCATCCACAACTTTCTGTGTTGAGAAAATCTGACATAAAAACTTTTTAAAAAAGGAAAGCCCTAGAAAATAAGGGGAACTTTTGATGATTTATATTGTACTTTTTGTTATTACTTCCCCACTTTGTATCCTAAATTACTTGTAAAAACCTGGAACATGATTGTGTTACTATGCTGTGACTTCTGCTGTTTTGTCTGTATTTTCCTAGCCTTCCCTCTCCATCCTGGTTTTATTTGCTTCTGTGTTCATGCTTCATTTATGTAAATGCTTGGCATGGCAATAAAACCAGCATTTATCAATTTCTGCCCTCTTTGCAGCCATCTCTCCAATGTGATCAATGCTGTTGTGTAAGCCATGGTAACCTATGGCCTGTTTGGTTCTTATGTCTTTCTTGGATTGCTCTGCCAGTGAGTCATTTTCACATAAAATAGTTTGTGATGGAGCTTATTCTCTCCAGTGATGCCATAGACCATTTTAGGCTCCTGCCCCTCTGCCCCCACAGCAGACCACAGGGCATGGTCAGACAGTGGAGATCTACTGACCTGTTGCTGTGAAACAACAGGGTGTCAGCAGGCAGAGGTCAGGTGTTTCTGAGGGCTGAACCCGTTTGCTTTACCTCCCTCCCTGTTCCACCTTTGGTAGAATATCTGAGGAACTCGGCATGGTGACCCAAGTTTCTCCTGGACAATTCTGTAATTGAAGCACAAACTCTTTTTTTCCCCTCCTGAGGTCATAAATTGTGTCCCTTTAATGCGCCTGCATCCCTGGGAAAGGGGCAGCCCTTGCCACAGTGTGGCACAACATGGGACAAAGTGTTCGCTGTACATCGGGCGTGCTTTGATTGCATTTAAATCAATATTGTTATCTGCACTCAGAGATGTAGCAGGGGAGTGTGTGTGTGGGGAGAAAAAAACCAATAATAAATGTTTGCAACGAAGTTGAAAGGAGTACAAGGCTGACTTGGGGTGATAACAGGTGTCAGAGCCTGTTAGTGACCCTTGATTCAAAACCGAGTTACTTTTTTTTGCCAGTTAAACCTAATGGTGCAGTTCATCTTGGAGGGCCAAAACAGCTGGGATTAGAAACTCACCCAGGCAGGATGCTGCTGGGAGCTGCTCTGGGTGGCTGCTTGGCTGAGCCTCTATCCCTGCAGGAGCTTCAGCTCGAGCTGTTCCCTTCTTGCAGACCTGCAGCTCACAGGGCTGACACTGCAAAGCAGAGTCACCAGCACGGAGTGTCCCTGGGCAGGCACCTCAACCTCTGCATGTTACAAAACAGCATCATCATGCAGTTGTGTCTGGGCAGAATTAGAACCATCACTGCTCATATAAAAGCTCCCAATCGTTTTCAGCTTAAGCACTTAGAAATAAAACGACATTGTTCAACAGTTCAGATGACCCTGTTATTTTTATCCCAAAATCTGTTTTCCCCACCTTCCTTCAAGATTTGCTAAGTATTCGTGGTGCTGCACAGATGGAAGAAATACCTTGTCTGTGCAAGGAAGTGGTATCAGATGATTGTCTGATGCTGATTTTAGTTTTAGTGATTTAATTAAACCAGTGCAATCCGTGTTTGGCCTTGTCACTTGAGTTTGTCTAAACTTTCATGTTAAGCTACACTAAATGACAGGCCATGCCCACATACGGATTTGTGCTGGTTAAGCACATCTGTTCGTAGCTGTGCTTGTAGCTAATTAACCTACTGCAACTTCCTCCAGTGGAGAGAACCCAGTATGAGAACTGTGGTTTTCTGCTGAAATTAGTGTAGCATCTGATTTACTTAATTATTAATCTCCTTGTGAATTGAGACTACCCATCCTCATGGCTGTGGGTGTTGGATGTCACCCTTCACTGGACAGACTTAAATCTTTCACCTAAGAATTGCAGGGGACAGACAGTGGAAGGAGGTGTTTTTTTCCTTCTTGTAATGAGTGCTGCCAGGACCTCCTGTCCCACTCAGGTCATGCTGCTCCTAGAGCATGTACATGGCTGCAGTGAGTGAATTAATGACTGAGTCTGTGTTCACATTTGAAAGTTGCATTATTTCTGGAAGGAAAGTGGCCAGCTTTTAAAAAAAGTATTCCCATGTATGAATTTGTTTTTTTCATGGAACAAGGTCTGTGAAAGCAGGTGGTGTGGCAGATTCAGCAATGAGCTTACTCCTCATGGGGTTTCCTTTCACTCTGTGTCAGGGTGACAGAGTAAAAGAGCCGTAGTTAGAATTTTAGTGTAGTGCATTTCTGTACTAGAACCAGGCCCAGCACAGCCCAGCACATGCTGGGGAAATAGAAGAGAAAAAGGCCTGGATCCCAGATCAGACATGGACGGACTCAGGCATCATTTTTTTCCCCTTCCATCCTGTGTGTGGGGTGACCTCAGCCTCTGGATGTAGCCCCTCTTTGTTTTGGCATCGGTAACTAGAAAGGACAGATCAGGAGATTACTTAAGAGTGTTTCCAAGACTCCTTTTCCTGCGGGAGCTCGGCACAGCCAGGGGCGCTGCAGGGAAGTCGCTGATTCCCTCTGGAAGGGCGGCCCGAGGGAACGCGACGAGTGACCAGAAGAAAAGATCCTTCAGTATGCAAAGTTTCCTAAACAAACAGCACTGTCTGTCCTTGAGATTTATCACCACGCTCTGCCTCATGCCATTGAGCTCAGCAGGCATAGGAGTACAAAGGAAGTGCGTCCTGAGTATTTTTAACTTTTCCACCATGCTACAAAACGAGGTGGTTTTAGCATTGTGCTTTTTAAAATAAAATGGCTTCTGATCGAGAGGGCTCCTGACCAGAGTAAGTGTTGCAAGCTCACAATTATTGGGGCATAACAATCAGGGTCAGGAAAGCAATTTAGGACATGTCACCACTGCAGGCAAACATGGAGAAATTATGTTTGGAAGAAAGCACAGTTGAGGTCAGCAAATATTTTTCTGGTTCAAAAATAAAACCCAGAAGTTTTCATGGGTGGTTGCTTTTTTCTTCATCTTCCATTTCTGCGGTTTTCTTTGAACTCAGCCAAAACTTATCTTCCACCTCCCGTTTTTCATATTGAAAATATCTGGATTTTGAGTGACAAAGGAGGACAGAGAGGTGATTAAATACTTGCAGTGTTCCAGCTTTAAGATGTTAACTGCTCACTTCTAGGTACCATATATTTATTTATCATTGCCTTTTCAAGTACAGCAGTTGAGAAGATCCTTTTAGGAGTGCCCATCACACCACGTGGCATCTAGAAACCTTGCTAGCAGGACAGCTGAGTTTTTAAAGGTGATACAGCGTGTCTGCTCTCCCTTGGCTGGGAGGGAAACCTGGACTGCAGGATGTTTTTTGATGGAAATGTCAGTGCAGCAGGAGCCAGCACAATGTCCATGAGAAGCCTTAAACTGACTCACAGCTAAACTCTGGGGGTGAAGGCTTTGTTACAAACCAATAAATAGGGAATGCAAATTCTTTTAGAAGTCATTTTCTTGAGGGCGTAAGTGCAGATTTAGAGCAAACCTCAGCACAAGCCCCTGCCCCCACGCCAAAGCCAAGTGCATTTAGTGGAGGAGTGAGAGTGCTTCCCTCTTGCCTCCACCAAAGCTCCTGGGAGTGGAATGCCTGTGCTGGGAATGACTGGAGGCAGAGCAGGTCTGGCAGGGTGACAGAGCAAAGTCTCTGAAATATTGGCATCCTCTCTGGAGATCCAGCTGTCCCTGTTCACTGGAATATGAGGGGATTTCTTGGTGTCCCAGGTGGCTGTGCTTGTTTATTTGTGTTCTGGCAATCTGCAGAGTTACAATGAACTTAACATCCTGCGAGCTCTGCAAATAGTTCCCGCCTATGAAATAAACAGAACTCTCAAATATTTAGACTATAGCATTGCATTATCAGTTTACTACCAATAAAAGGACTTGTTGACCTTAAGGAGTCTGAGTCAGGCTTATCCTGTGATGGGTGTTTTTATTTTGGCAATGTCAGTTCTAGAAAATAATGATTACGACTGAGAAGCTCAGTCTTTTGTTTACCCTAGGTGGTAACCGTAGGATGGTTCATTTAATTAAAAATGGCTAAAAGGAAGTAAATGGTGTGTAATGCAAATTCCACCCATGCAGTTCCTTGTTAGAAGGAGATGAGTAGAATTCAGTGGAGATAATTATTAATGTGGTGGTTATATTGCATTGGGTAGAAAGGTAGATGAGAGGAAAAATCCTTATGCGTTTTTAACTGAACTTTCTGTAATGTCCTGGGTCTGGGATGTTCTTTGGAAGCCAAGGTATTTCTGAGGCTGAGTGCAAATAAGCAGAATTCACCCATTTCCTCAGTTATGCATTCTCCATGTGCACTGAATAGGGGAGTTTGCTCATTTTTTTGGCTTAGCCTTGTATTGTTATTCTAAAATATCTTCTGCTGCCTGCTCTTGAGGGCCTGGGCTAGAGACCTGCTTGTTCTGATAAATTCCTGCAGTTCCTCTGTGCCGTCTCAGGGCCATTCTTGATCAATGAACATCCTTCACTAAAGCTGCCCAAGAGGAGGGGGAGGAAGGAGATTTCAATAAAGCAGCAGAGATTTTCCATCATGCTGGATATTATTCGAAAGTGTGGTGTGAAACAATGACTCGACCTGAGAGAAACCACCCAGGGCTGTGCTCAGCATGAACTGAGCAGTAGTTTTTTGTTCTGGGATGCACGCTGGAGTGGAGAGCCATCTCCAGGGTCAGAGCTGCTCTCTTCTAGCTGCCCCTTGGGGCCTGCCAAAGCTGCCCTCAGTGGGGGTTATCAGCAACACGAGCTGTTCATTGTTCTGTCTGAGGTGGGAATGGCACACTCTGTCATGTACAGCCCTCACTGAATAGAGAAAAATATGTATAAAGTCTGTGAGTAGTTGAGCTTCAGTAATTCTGGCATTTGTGCCTGGCATTGACAGAATTTGGCCTCGCCATTTCGTGTGTGACAGTAACAGATGTGTTTAGATGTGGAATGCTCTGAGAGACCACAATTGCCTACTTTGTCTGAAGTCATTCTTTATCTTATCAGCTGTCTCTTATCTGAAGGCCATTTCTCTATGACTTAGCTGCTTAGGAGGTTTTTGGGTAGGAACTGTAGGCCTCTTTCTCTGATTTCTCCATGATGAGTCAGACAAAATATCATTGCAGTCAGTGCAGTCAGCAGCATTTTTAGTGGAACAGCTTTTCAGAAAACAATTAAATATATTCTCTGTTCTTGAAGTTTGCAGCTGTTCTTAGTCAGCAGAGGAGTAGACAGTTCAGAACTGCAAGTGGTTTTTTGCAAATTGTGAGAAAAAAATGCACCTTGGAAGAGCTTTCATGATGCCGTGGAGCTTCACAACAACTAAACAAAAGGCAGGTATTTTATATATTTATTTCATTTCAGGGAGAGGGGAGATGTGAGCACAGAGATGAAGAAGGAGGGTTAGTGGCATGAGTGTGGTCACAGGCAGAACAGACCTGGGTAGGGGTGTCTGCTGTTCAGCTATGTGCTTTCTCAGTGGCACAGCCCTTGGCTGCCTTGGGAGCACTGTCCTACTTCCCAGCAATTTCATTCTTTAAGAGCACTGTTTGTAAGCTTGTGCAATACCATTCACATCTATATTTTTGCACTTTGAGGACTTGTGTGCCATGAAGGGAGCACTTGGATCAGTTGAGCTGCCACAGGTATAAGTGGGACTCACACCTGGCCCCCTCCTGCTGCAGCTGCCCCATCACTCCCAGGCTCCCAGGCTGGAACTGCCCTTTCTCTTGGTGACTGTGGCCAGTGCCAGCTGCAGCCAGCACTGGGCACAAACAGTGGGCACGGACTGGGGTCACACTGCTCCCTCTGTGGCTGCAGCACCAGACTCCAGGCAAGGAGACACAGCCCAGCCCCACAGACAGGAGGTTTTATGCTGGTTTTCAGCTCATCCCTCCCAAAGAGAAAGACCATCCTACAGTTTGCTTTTTATTTTTCCTCTGCTGGCAAAGGACATCCATTAAACATTATAGTATGATGACAATGACCATTATAATGGCTGTCAAGTGTTTTGCCTGTAAAATAATGATGGCAGTACCTCTGCATATTTCACTGATTGCAGAAGAAATCAAATGGGAGGAAGAGTGAGGCTGGACTTTCCAGCATGAGACAGAGAGAGGCACATGGTTGATCATGGACTCTGCAGGTGTGACAGTTTTGGCACTAAATCTTTCTGGTGCTGTTAACTACAGCACATAGTGGAAGCAGCAGTCTGACTGTGGGTGCCAGGATCACATCCATCATTCTTAATACAATGCTACTCTTGGCTTTGACCTGCCCTACAAGGGCTGTCTTGGCTAATGAGGGTACTGGGAAGTGTCCACACATTGTAAAGCAAAATGAGGTTATTTCCTTACATTGTGACATGATGTGTGATAAAGAGGTATGGACAACAGCCTTTTCAGCTAGCTGCTGTTTTCATTGGGCTATGAATAGTCTTGTGAGATCAGTATTATCTGTTCTAAGTTTTGTTATGTTTTGTGTTAGGAGGTTTTCATATCTTTATTACATGGACCTATGTGCAGCTCCAGCTCTGGAGTGAGGTGGGTCTAGATGGTCCTATGCTCACCTAGGTGATGAAATGGGGTCTTGACTACCAGTTTGTCAGGTTACAGTTGCTAAATTTCTCCTCTCCCTTTATGTGCCACTCAGTGTTTAGTCAATGAAATCTGCTTGGCCCGTGGTGTGTATTATTAATCTGTGCATGTCCCAGTGCTGAGGAAGATATGAAGCATTTTGAAGGAAAGGTGCATGCTGAGAAGTCAGAACCAAGATTGGAGTGCCCGGCAGATGGCCCACAAATAATCTGTGTCTGTAGGCAGATGTCAGCAAGAGCACTGAGCTGTGCTGGGTATCTGAGCAGTTAGCTTTTGAGTTAGTTATGCAGAGCATTGACATGGTTCTGTTTTGAGCTGGAGCTCAGTTAAACCTCCCAGAAAAAAAATCAACATGCAGCACAAAGAAGGTGTCAGCCCTTCAGCATCTGCCCTTGGGATGTTTCACACCTGCTAGGCCAAGCAAGCTTTTAATTTTTACCTGATCAAACTATTTGAATGAGTTATGTTAAAAGCCCCAAACAGCTTCTGGGACAACAGCCTTCTCCCCTACTTGTATTAGTAACCTTCTTAGCTTTTCTGCAGGTGATCAGAGCTCTCCTCTCTCTGAGAGCTTGGCAGAGCGATCTGCTGTGCCCTGTGTGAAGGCTGGCTTTGCCTGTCTCCCTCATGGCTGCAGAGCTCAGATGGGCATAGCTTACACCAGCTCTCCTGGCACTTGCAAAACCAGTACTACAGGTGAATATCCTGAGGGCTGCAGCTTTTGGAAGGAACCTTTTTGCACCTGAATACTGCTAAGCAGCTCTGTAGTAAACTAGATCTGGGGCTCTGTGTTTGACATGCTGCACAGCAGTGTCATACACCATCACAGATCTTTTCTGGAGACTGAAGCATTGGCTTCTTCGTGGGGAGGTGGCCACAAGAAATCAAAAGCTATCACAGTAGGAGATGCAGCCAGTTAAGCCATGTGAGGGATCTGCTGCTGCTTGTCTCCCCACCCCCTCACACCCAGCGTTTGTCAGCATGGCTGGGCATGTGAGTTGATTTTTGTGATGTTCTTTTCCCCAGAAAAGCAGTTAGAGGAGCAAAGGTCCTTTGGACTTCCAGTGTGCTTCTCTGTTCAGATTTGTGGTCTCTCCTGCAGCCATGAAAATACATTTTACCTATCTGCTTTGCTGTGAAATGCCAGGACTCCCTGCGTTGGGGTGTTGTGGTGGTGCAGAGCCTGAGGGCAGCCCAGGTTTGTTCTGCATGGTGGGCCACAGGCCTTGGGCAGAAGTTGCCTATCTGTACACAAACAATTCACTTTTTGATGACTCTCCATTTTGCTCCTGTCACCAGAGAGTAATCCTGACCTACAAGGGGTCTCCCGTTGGTGGGAGGGAAGGACAGTGCAACTTTCTTTGTGCTTGTCACAGTTTGTCCAAAACCAGCTTACATCAGTGAGCTGAATAAAGTGCTTGCTCTGAAGAAGTCTCAGTCTGTGATAAAATCTGCCTTAGCACTGGCAATGGCTCCCATCATTGCCCTACAAAGCTGCAAGGCTTTTGTGTTTGCTTCCCAGCTGTTTGCAGAGATGACAAGGCCAGGGCTGGGCAGGACACACAGAAATTGTTTCTATCTGTGTGGGACCCATGGGGTCCTGGCTTTCCTATGGATCTGCTGATTTAGGTGTTTGTACTCCATCACCCCTGTGGTATCCAAACTGTCTATTAACAAGGCTTTGAGAGGGGAGAGGGTTGTGTGCAATCTAACAGAGCAGATCCAAGCTGCATAATGCTGCTGCAGGAGTGTGAGCCTGCCTCAGGGACCGAGCAGTCGGGGGAGCGGGCGATGTTTGCACCGAGCACTGTGCCTGCCTGATGTACTGTACCTGTCAGGTCATTCTTACCCTTAACTTGCAAACCCAGTTAAACAATTAGCACACTCTCCCTTAATGCTCTGCACCTCAGTGCTTCATGGTGAGGTTCTCCTTTTGAGCCTCTGCACTTTCCAGGACACACATGGGGCGCCCATCAGAGGCTGCCCAGGCTCAGTGGAGCAGGGACAGCCCCGTGGCCGTGTTGCAGATGGAGGTAATTTCCAGGCTTGTTTATTCCTGCAGTTCTGTGTTAACAGCTTTGCAGCTCCTGATCCTTCCAGCAAAACTTCCACCTCCACTGGAGCGGTCTTCTGGACCAGCTCACTTTCCCACAGCAGGTGCATCAAGTGGTTTGATTTTTAACTATATAAAACAAAGGAAGGACTTGGTTGTTTGGTTTCTGTTAACATTTTCCTTCTAATGTAGCTATTTCAGTAAGATAAAACATTTTCATGGGAAAGAAAGAAAAAGGCTCCTTACAAAGAAGCAGCCTTTTTCCCAAGAAGTAGCCTATATTTTTAATTGACTGCCACACCAATGAATAAATATGAGTCTTCACTGAAAATATTTTCTGAAGTAGTTTCAGCCCACATGTCATGGGGTTTGTTAAAAATAAATAAAAGTTCTTGAGAAGCAAATACTGTGATATGTCCCTAGCTACCTTTCAAAAATAAAATTTTGTGAATATCTGAATATCTTTGTAGAAGTAGGATTGTGCCTAAGAGCCAGAGAGAGTAGATGGAGCTAAGCATGGAA
This sequence comes from Notiomystis cincta, assembly GCA_013398075.1. Classification (NCBI taxonomy): domain Eukaryota; kingdom Metazoa; phylum Chordata; class Aves; order Passeriformes; family Notiomystidae; genus Notiomystis; species Notiomystis cincta. The sequence continues at coordinate 263,458 of VZRX01019025.1, read as the reverse complement.
GAGCCATGCCAAGCTGGATGAAATGTAGGTTTAAGCAGTAGAGATTCACCAGGGCTTTTTATTATTGTTTCTGTTTAAACTATTTAGAGTGGTATTGTGAGTTTCTCAGATGATAAAGGCTATAACTGTAGGGTGACAAGCACAGCCATTCTTGCCTTAAAGAAATAAGAAATGTTGTTTCCTTTCCTCCAATTTTTTGCAAAAAATTAAAGAGTTTTTATGACAATGCCATTCCTTTTATGAGCTTTTTCATGCAGTGTTCTGTGGTATTTCTTGTAAACATTATGGTCAGATGCCTGTTCTTTCTTTTAACATGTTGTTACACCATTACAAAAAAGACAAACATTTGTGACTGTATCATCCATGAAATTATGTCAAATGAGTGGATTTCAGCTGGTTCTCAGCTTTGGATGGGTCACTTGATGGATGAGATGCACCACGTAGAGACAGTCCAAAGAAGTGACAAAAATTATGAAAACCCCAGCTTTGAGGAATGAGAAGGAGCTGTGGTTGCTTAACATGGAGGCTGAGGTGAGGTGAGGATGGCTGCAAAAGGATAATTCCTGTGTTAGCTAGGATGGGCTGACACCTATCAGGGAGATCTGGGGTAGGCAGTAGGAAGAAGTTTCCTGCTGACAGCAAAGCACTGAAATAGGTGGCCTGAAAGGGCTGAGGTTGGTATCCTCAAAGGGACAGATTAGAGACTAAGGGTGATGCAGGCTTTGAGGTTAGGGAATGGGCCTGATGACCTTCAGGTCGTGTTTGCCACGAAAGCTGGGATTTATTAATTTTTAATGATCTGACTCCCAAGGCTGTGGCTTTGGAAGAAATAGCAAGTATCATGAAACCCACAATCACTTGAAAGGTTTGGAAACAGTGGAAAAACTGAGTTGAGGTGGAAACTGCCTACATGGACAGGAACAGAACTTTTGCTCCCTCAAAGGTGTGCCTTCCTGCCCTCAAGTTGGCCAGGAGAGAGGAAGAAAGTGGCGAGGCAGTGCTTGATTTACCTTTCTTCCACACCCTGCAGCCTCTGGCCATTTTTGCTGTCTTTTGAAACACAAAGTGATCTGCACCAGTAGTGTTTGAATAGCAAATATCAGTGCAGCATAAAGCAAAGGGCACATATATTGGAAATTGAGCAGCCCCTGGTATTTCATAGCATAAGATGCAGCAGAAATGCTTGCATGTTGCTGTTCTGTCATCTTCCAATTGCTTTCCAAAGCTTGGCTGCTTGTCCTTGGTCTCATTTAGGGTAGAAGGAAGTGAGGATAAGAAGAATCGAGGTAAAAAGCAAGCGAGCAATTTGGTAATTTATATGCATATTTTGCTTGTAGCATGCTGAGTCAACTGTTTACCTGTTAGTAGGAAAGGGCTAAAATAAAACATTGTCTTGGATAGGTTAATACCATGTGAGGAGCTCTAGGAGGGGGAGGAAAGTAGGGCAGCTTGTTTTGGAACTTGTGCTGGAGAACAAATAAAAACCCCCAATGTACACACTCGGTTACCATATGTCACACTTATCATAAAAGGCATCTCGGTGCTATTTCTTTGCAGGGATGCTTGAACTCCACGGAGCAGACTCCCCTGTGGAGGAGAGCGCATGCCACAGGTGCTGGGGTTGCCGTTGCTGAGATGAGCTTCGGTGCCTGTTGAGGCAGCTCCGGGCGGGAGCTCGCTCCTTCCTGTGCTCCCTCTGTGATTGACGTTGGCATCCGGATCGCTGCAGCTGTGCCTGAAGAAAAGCAAAGGAGCCCGGCTTTGCTGGAAGAGTTTTCCCGGCAGGGGAAGGCATGCAGTGCAGAGAGACGTGCCAGGCAAGAGCCTGGGAGGGCAAGGCCAGGTGCTAACGTGAAGTCCTCCCAAGCCATGCTGTGGTGAATCCTTTCTCTCCAGCTGCATCTTGCTCAGCACCAGAGCGGCTGCGAGGGGCTGCCCATGGCACTGCAGCAGCCCGGGCAGGATTAGTACTGCTCTGTCTTCACTTGAGCCATCTGAAGAGCTGAAGAAGATTGTAGGGAAGATGTTGGACTTGAGCTTCCTGACTGAGGAGGAGTATGAAAAGCTGTTGAAGGTTCTGCAGAGAGATGCAGAGCTGAAGAAGAAGGATGGGGATCGCATCAGGTGAGAGAGCATGTGATAGCAGGATGTGAGCTTCCCCTTAGGGAAGATTTTTTCACTTCTTTGAGAGAGGAGCATGTACCTGTGTGTGTGTGTGCGTGTGAACAAAGAGAGGTGCAGGTTGCAGCAGTCCTGTCCCTTTTGCTCAGTTCCTGATAGATCTTTTCATTGTACCTCAGCTTTCTCAGCCATCCTTCTGTTGCCGCTGTGCTCTCCTTGTGGGTGTGGACTCTCCTTTTGAGTTAATCATCAGCCCTCAGAGATGCCAAGGGCAATCACCCTTTTCCTGTTCGGTGGAGGAAAACGCTGAGTTCTCAGTGGCAGAGGTCTGAGCAGGGGAGTAGCTCCTACCTTGTTTTAATCACTTGGTTGCACAGGAAGGCCACAGTGTGTTTTAAAATGAGATTTTACATCCCCTTCTCTGTTTTATGTTGCCCCATTGCTCTTTGAGGGGTGTGTGTGCACTATCTATCATGCAGAGAGGGGTGATTAGAGGCTACATGATGTGCTACAAGTTTGCAGGGAGCCATTCCAGAGCCAGGGATTCTCACTCAGTTCAGCTCCTCTGCCACTGGCCATCCTGGAGCCCAGGTCTGGTTGATCAGGATTACTTGTTGCTGCTGTGACTTTTAAAATGCCAGCCATTAGACCATCTGGGCTGACAGTATGCACCAGGTTCAGGGAGCTGGCACTGAATTCTCCAAGGCAAGAAATTAGTAGCTCAGTGAGTGTGGATGGCATTGTGCCAGTTTACCCCAACTAAGGATGCAAGTCTTGGGTTTGCTGTTGAGCCAAAAAAAGAGTAAGCACCATATAGAAAGGATGCTGAAGGCTTGAAGGGGGAGCAGGAAGCTTTGCTGCACACTTGTGGGAGCTTGTGTGCCCTGGCCTCTGCTTGGAGGTGGGAGCAGCCCAAACAACCAGAAGCCTGAAGCCTGGATTTGCTGTGTATGTGTCTTTATGCTCTTACCTTTTCTCTGAATTGAAACAATTTCAAAAAGGTTTGGATTTTATTTCTTTTCCGTTTTGTTTACTTGTTTGTTTCTCAAATGGAGTAAATTTTTCCTCTGAAATGGAGGTTTGGTAAAAAGAGTGTTTGGATTATTTTGGTTTTGTTTACTTTTCTTTGAAAGCTGTTGCACAGGAGGCTTTGATTTGGGAGTGAAGTGGATTAGGTCCTGCCCAGAGCCCCTTGCTGTCAGTTTGGCTACCTGCAGTAAGATGTGTTAGGTTCCAACACAACCTGCCTGCTGGGCAAAATGAAGGCAATGGCATTTCCTCAATCTGCTGTCAGCCAGATTAAAATATCTATTTCCTCTGGCCTAGCACCTTGAAACCTTAATGGAGGCAGGTGCAGCCCCAGTCTAAATGGGAGCTTCTGTTGAGCCCCAGCATGGTCTGCAGAGGCTTGAGCCCAGTTATCCTTGCTCCCTCCTGGCCTTTAGGCAGCAAAATGTGACCCTTCAAGGCTCCAGGGTTATCTGGGGGGTTGCCCTCTTTTCCTGCTGTGAACTAGACTGAGGTGGGAGCTTCCTCTGGCCTCCCAGGTTTCACAGGGACCCTGAACTGTGGTGAGCTGTGCCAGCTGAAAGGCAGCTAAATCAGTAAGCCATGGTTAAGAGGGTTAGAGTATGGGCTGGCAGCAGAGCACTGACAGGTTGAGGTGCCAAAAGCCTGCCCTGGGTGTGCCCAAGCGAGGTACAGTAGGAGAAGCCATGCTTAGGAAGGAGAGCTAACCATGCCAGTGCCAAAACAGGCATGGCAGCAGGAGCAGGGAGGGGAGCAGTGTCCAGGGAGAATGTTGCAGGGACAGGTTGCTTCCCTAAATATCGTTATTTGTTTCCGTGGTTTGCTGCAAAGTTGATCCAAAAGGTTTTGCTACTCATAAAGAGATTAATAGACAATTAAAATGGAGAAGTACAAGACAGACAAACAGCCCCACCCCTTCCTAAACCCTCAGGGCAGCCAAGCAAGTGGACAAATCTCCTTGCCAGGTGACTGATTTGGATTTGTGAAATTTGGAAGAGATGAAAGCCTGTGTTTACAAGGTGCTGTTCCCATTTCAGATAAAGAATAAATCAGCTGCTGTTTTAATGTTGATTTGGCTCTTGTGATTGCAGAGAATAATCTCTGGATCCTTAGCAGGGTCAGACAGGTGAACCCATGGACAAATTACAAAGGTAGCTCAGGGGAAGTCGAAACTTTGAAGATCTTTTAGGTGTGTAATGCTTGCACTGACTTTCAGGCGGATCCGAGGCTCCATCAAGGATGAAAAGAAGAAGAAGTTTGTGACAGGTGAATGGTTTTCAGAAGTGAAGGCAAAACGGTTTCAGGAAGGCTTGGAGGGGCCGGATCTACTGCGGGCATCAATTAGAAGGAAAAAAGGCAAACTAGAAAGTAAGTATGCTAGTGTACATCTCAGCAAATGAATGGACCAGAAAAAAATCAGTTCAGGATGGGAGTCTGCCTGTACTGAAAGTCTGTGGAGAACCAGTCCCTGTGTTGTGATAAGGGGATCCTCATCTGTGTTTTCACTACTAGAAACACATCCCTTGTTACCAAAATCAGGGTCCAAAGAAAAAATTACAGTGTGGCAGAGGACCAAGGCAAAAGCCATGTGCAGTAAACGCCTTTTCTTCACCTCAGCTTCCTTTTTTTTTTGCTCCTTTTTCCCAAAATTTCTGTTTGCTAGAGGTCATTTGTATAATTTCTTACTACAGAAGTAAAAAGAGAAGGGGATGATGTAGGATGGTTTTTGGTATCCAGTTGATGTGTGGGTCAAACATATCCCCCTGCCCAAGTTCCTGAAGTGGTCTGAGAAGAGACAGACCTCTGGAGTGGTGAGGTCAGTCACATTTCTGCAAAGGGAGAGGGTGCCTCTCTCCTCCTGGCTTGTGTTTGCCCACTTGAGAGGGTCCATGCCTAGCTTTTTAATTCCAAGGCAAAGTGTGGTTTTCAAAGTAAAAAGGGCTTTGTGGCCAAGTCAGAATGGTGCCCAGGCTGTGTGCCACAGCCAGGCTGGATCTGGGACCGTGTGCTAATTGGAAGCAGATGTGCTGTGTATTGTTTGACGTGCAGATAAACTTTCATGGTGCTGTGTAAAACAGATCAAAGCAGATCTGTCAGCTCAGGGCAAGAGATCAGCCCAGTGTGAAACAAACAGGACCGTGCTTTGAGTCCAAATGTAACCAGCCTGGAGCTGGAACTTTGTGCTGAACATCTGTGCAGAGCAGAACTGAGGATGATTCACATCCAGTCCTCAACACGAGGACAGGCCAGCCACCCCCACAGCCCAGTGCCACACAACCTGCTGGAGGATTTGCCAGGGTGGGCACTCACAGATCCTCAGCCATGGCTGGGGAGTTACTGCCTGCTGCTGCCCTGGGGGAGCCTTGGCCCTGACAGGCAGCTCTAAGCAAAGCCTGCCACAGTCTCTAACACAAGGGCCCCACAGCTGGCCTCTGTTCTTTTGCAGTAAAGGCTACTGCTCCTGGCAAAGGGGCATCTGTCCAGCACTCAAATATCATCTCCAGCAGTTCAGTTCAGCCATCATTCCTGGGCCCAGCTTCCCATTCCTGCCGTGGGGAACAGCAGTATAGATCACTCCTTTGTTTGGATCACTCCTCCTTGGCCAGGATGTGTCTGTAGCAGGAATTGCCTGGATTTAGAGTACCCCTCCATGCTCCACGTTACTTAGACACATTCTGAATGCCAAATGCTGACTAGGGACTTCACTGAGAGCATCATTTTCTTTTGCTCTTTACCTACCCCTGACAGCTCTCATAACAGCATAGATTCATTGGAGCCCCTCATGCAGAACTGGCTCATCATATTTCGTATGAAGTTGCTTTTATCCTTGGTATTATGGATTCATGATGTCATTAAATTTACTATTTTGTCATACCTCCAGAACACTAAAATATGTAAAATCTTTTCCATCTTGGCAGAGGTGCCTCACTTTTCTGCAGAGCATATTCTTTTGAGGGTGTGCATTTGTGCTCGCACCCTCGTGGCATGAAGGGGCAGAGCTTCAGCAGCCTCTCTGCCAGAACTCAGGTCAGGCAAATGCTCTGTCACCTGCAGCCCAGCTGCCAGCCTGCAGTGAATAGGATTGTCTGCCCTTTGTCTTGCACCCTTGGCTCTCTGCCCACTTCAGGAAAGCAGAACTTGAAGTACTATTAGTTTTAGATTTAACTTTTAGGGCTGATGTGCACATATCAGATGATGTCTTGGGTCATCATATAAAATAATCTCCTTACTAATACAGCAGTATTAAGCAAGATAGTCACTGCATGTGCATTACTTGACTAATGCTGTTTAAAGAAGGAAGAAGCAAATCTTATTAAATTGCTATAATATAATAGTTATGTCTAGATTTAGCCTTTATTCCCTTTTCAACTTTTTTTCTTCCCTTTTTCCTCTGTTTGTATTCTCAGACTTATTTTGATAAAGCACAGGTATATCATGACTTTATTCTTTCCTTTTGCTTTTTCCACTGCCATTTTACATCACTGGTTGTGCATCAAGATTCTGCAGCTAATATATTCACCTTAGATGAGATAAGGGCCTTTGCTTGCCATATTGATACCTTTTTTCCTTCTGGAAAGATCAGTCATTCACTTCTTTTGGATTTCAAGGTGATGAAGGGGTGCATGGTCATTTAGTCAGATCTGTGTTCAAAGCTCCTTAAGTCTGTGTTAGGGAGTGAAATGAGAAAATTCCTTCATGGAAAAGTCCCACTGAAATCATTGCTGGCATTCCCTTTGCAAGGTAAGTGGGCTGAGGAAGGGTGGAAATTTATGCTTGCAAAGGAAAATTCCCAGTGATCTTTTCTGGAGGAGGATTTTAGCCTTCAGAAGGGAGGGCTGTGGAGATCCCTAAGGGTTTTCACAGTTGGTATTGATTGTAGTAGAAAACACTAGTCATGGGCAGTAATACAAATCTATAAAACAGATAGATACCCTATATTTAAATTACAACCTGCAGAGCAGCACAGATGGATGAATTTGATGATAACTTGTGCTTATGTGCAGTACTTAAGGGCTAAAAATCACCTATGAGGGAGACAATTTTATCCACCTACCCTGATGCACAGTTAGTTGTGCTTATCCCAGGCACTAAGAATCTTTGTTTCAGAATGGTAGGAAATGAGTGGAAGTGCTGGAGCAGGACTGCCTGTCAATTTTATACACATGTATAAAAATACGTATATGGACAAGCTAAACTGGTCAGACCACTCCTAATTTCTGTTGGAATTTACTTTTTATGTTGTCTCATCCCAAAGTTAGCAAAGGCATGTTGTTTGTCTTGATGGATTATAACATAGTAAAGTAGCTTATTTCTGGTGATGGGAGCCAGGTGTAGCTGTGTCAGTGGCTGAGCCATTTTTCAGGGCAGGGATTTCGATGGGTGGAAGTGAAGGCTTCCTGTTGCCTCTGCCAGCTCGGAATGAAGAGCTCTGTCTGGGGGGGAAGTGTCAGTGAAGAGCAAGTATGACACAGTGCCTTTGCAAATACGATGAGAAGTGAATGCAGTCCTTGGTTATCAAGGTCTTTTCAACCATGACAGGCAGAGGGAAAGTGTGGGAGCTGTGTTTGGTTCCTTTCCTTCCAGCACAGCTACCTGCTGGCACCTCCCTCCCCCAGGTCTGAGGCAGAAGAGGAGGATGTGGCTCACTGTATCAATAAATCTCCTCGTGTGCCTTCCTGTGCCCGCACCTGCCATGGCCTGCACGTGCCACCAACCATGCCTCAGGTTCTCTCTCCTAGAACAGTGTTCAGTGATGCTTTGTGCACATCAGTGTTGGCATGGGCAAACCAGTCCCTCTCTCAGAAACAGGCTCTCTAAAACTGGCTCGTTCCTACACAGCCACACTCTTGTTTCTCAGCAGGAGCGGCTCCTGACTTCCCACTGCTGTGGAAACCACGGGGCTCCCCAGCTGCCACCTCCCATGTGTGCCAGACATGCAGTCCTAATGCAGACAGCTCTGAGCAGTGGCTGCTGTGTCCCTACACCTCAGGGACAGGTGCTGATTGGCCAGGTGAAGATTGGGAATGCAGCATTTTTCTCCATAGGAATGCACAGGCAAGGGAGAGTGAATCTGTGGCTGTTCCTGTGGCTTGCAGGCTGACTGTGCTGATGCTGGATGGCACCACACAGGCAGTGTTGAGTCTTGTGTGACCATAGGACTGGCCTGCTCTTGGGCCTCATCTTGTTTTCCAACCAGATAAGGCTATACTATTTAATATTACTGCTGAATCCTCTGAACTTCTTTTTCTATTGTATTCTTTAATGAAATATATCCTAAAATGGTTTGTCACTTCTTGTAACATGTAGATTTTCTCTTTAAAATAGACCTAGCTGCATGTGAATAAATAGGCACAGATCTTGTTGATCAGACTAAGCTTAGTTTTTATTCACTGTTTGAGAGTTTAATCTTTTTGGTTTTGCAATAGAGAGAAAACCCATTTGCTAACAAAATATCTAATGCAGCTTTATACCCTGCAGTCTGCTGTAAAGGTTACCATCCTCTGTTGTTTTTTCTTTGGGGTCTTTGGGAGCTTAGAAGATACAGCTGAGCCCTGTGCCAGTAAAAATAACAAAGATCTCCTCATTAACTCTATTGGCCTCCTCCTTTGTTTGCCAAGATCGGATGACTTGAGTCAAAACAGGAAATGGCTGAATTTAAATCCTGGAACAGATTAACTCTATTGACAGTCATGGCAGCATCCTGAGGAGGTTTCCAGTGGTGTGATAGCTCCTGGCTCGAGTTGGGCATTGGGTGGCTTTGGCCTCTTGGACCTGTGGGGTCTGGAAGTGCCTTTTCTACCCTGGGGCCTCCCCATCCTTGAGGAGAGCAGGCAGAACCCCTGAAAGCCCTGTCTTCTTAAATGTCCAGGGATTGTGCTGGTGGGACTCTTTTTCATTGGGCAAAGCATTTTCTTACCCCAAACAAAACACACCACACATTACAAGTTTAATGAAATGTCATTTCTCAGTTTTCTGTTATATTACAGATGAGGCCAAGGAGCACATCCAGATGGGTCTGGGAAGCAAAGCTGCCCCAAGCTGTGCCTTTCCTGAGGACATTGCTGATGCAGGAGAGGGAAGGTAACACTGCTGCATGTGCAGTGCTCTGGCTGCTGCTCTTACTTCTAATGAAAATTGAATGCTACCCATTAAACCCTGGTCTTTAACTGAGTTTCCAAAACTGTATAAATAATACGTTCTATAGGATATTTTTGAAGTCCTTCTTCCAGGAATTGTCAGAATATCAATCCACCCCTAATAATCAAGTGCTAATGTGCTTATCCCACAGAGGTCTTTTCCTGCATGATTTGATAAGGGATCAGTAAAATGGAAGCTGCTAATGTCAGGATATGCTGGTTAGTTTTTCAAAGTAATTATGGTTTTATTTGTTTAATTTTTGCTATGGAGCAACACTAACAAAATGAACTGTTTGAGGAAACTGCTCATTTCCTGCTGCTGCCAGCCTCTGTGTCCAGTGCTCAGCACTCTCCATCAAGGCTTGGTAGGATTTTACTTTGTGCTGACTGAGCAGAAACATCTACTAAAAGCACTCCAAATGAGCAAGTCAGTGACCTCACTCAATATCCATAGACTGTGGAGAAGCAATTAAAATTCAGATATTCCTGTATTGTTGTTCCCAACTCATTTGCCTTTTTTTGTCAGCAGAAAGAGGAATCATTCTCCACAGGTGGCAGTTGTTCCAGTTAAATATTAAATATGGGCCTTGACAACACTTGGAAACTTCTTGCAGCTGATTAGTGGGTGTTGTTTAATGAAGGATCCAGAGGCAACAGGCCTGAGGTTCTTCTGCTTTGCTGGCACAACACCCAGCTAGCTTTGTTTTTCTCCTTCCTTTCTGGGCCATAGCATAGAAATGTCTCTCCCTTCTGCACAGCCCTTGGACTCTTCTGGCACTTCCCAGAAGGGGGAAGTCTGAATAACCGTAGTAGCTGACACACATTGTTTTTATTGAGCAGGTTCTGCATCTGAGCAGAACTGAGGTGACGTTCAAGACTGCCCAAGCATCCAAACAGGCACCTCATCACCACAGACCTCCTTGTTCAGGCATTTCTCCTCTCCCACAGATCTGATACACCTACTCTTGAAACCACAGAGCAGAAAATTTTGCCAAAACTGATGCCAAGACCTCCTGTCCAGTTGTCTGCATTATACAAGGTAGTACAGGCACAGATTCTGCAATTTGTTTTGTTACTACTTGGAGTTTCACACAGTCTTATACCTACTGACAGGGGCTCCACAGGCTGCTTGCCCTGATGTCTCTGCTCAAATAAAAAACATTTTTTCCAGTCTTGCCAGTATTTATCCACTGATAAGATTTGTTTTCTGTTCAGAGATCCAGCATAGGTGACGTCTCTTCCTCAGAGAGTGACACTGGAACAAGTCCAATTGTGACTGCAACAAACAGCTTTCATTTGTCTGGAAAAGGTAAGGTTTTTGTTCAGTGAGCTATTGGTGTTTTTGTTATTCAACATCAAACACCAGGAGACAAGATGCTTTTCAGTGTGTGTACAAATAAATAACAAAGAGTACCTTGGCATATAAGAATGGGCTTCCAGGCTTTTGTGAATTACAGCCAGGGCAGCGGGGACCAAGGCAAAAATCAGTCTGATGACTGAAACTTCTCCAGGCTCTCAGTATATTTTAAACTGAGTGCTTGGCTCTCAGCTCTTTAATCCACAAGAGGACTTACCCTCTCTTTCTGGCATTGAATGTATAGTGTAGTTTTGGAACAGCAAATAGCCAGTAGGGAAGCTGTCAAATTTAAAGTGAACCTGCAAACAAATCCACAACTTGCAGCAACAGTTTAGAGCTCAGTGGATTTTTTCTGTGCCCTGTTGCAGGAAGGAGGACTGGGGTTTTCAGGGCTTTTTTGAGATGGAAGGGAGCTTTCTAGAGTCTGAATATGGAAAAGAATTAGGAATATATTGATGATTTCTGAAAATTCCCTGTCTTCTCATTGAGAAATTGCAGCCCAGACCTGGGGAGATTGGATGTGATGATGCAGTGGGACAGGCTCTGAGCATTTGTTATTGTTGTAGGTCATGGAGTATCTCCATTGCCCACCAAGCTTTCTGAGGATGCTGTGCCTCAGCCCGGCACTGCAGCTGGAGGAGAAACTGTTGATGGGGCCACTGGCACCACAGAGGGGCCAAGATCTTCACCCAAAGAAACTTACGCTTCTAGCAAAATACCAGTTAAGAAGAAACCAAGCAGAATGTTCCCCAGATCTGAGCAGTTTGTGAATCATGGGGGGCCAGCAGAGAGCAGCCTTGCAAAGAAAGAGCCACTGGCAAGCCCCAGACCACTGCCTGCAGAGGGGGAAGGCAGCCGGGCTGGTAAGCAGGGCGTGAACTACACCATCTCGTCAATGAGTACCAGAGAGGAGGATATCGGCCTCGACCGTGAGCACTTCAGGAACCTGAAGAACTTCTGGGAGAAGGGAGCAGACCTGGTGGCAGGGGGGAGCACGGGGGCAGAGCCGGGCGGGGCGGAGGCAGCCGGTCGGCAGCTCAGGCTGTGCCGCTCGCTCTCTGTGCAGTCTGGGCAAGGCCAGGATGCTGAGGAAAAGCCTGGTGCCTTCACCAAAACGAGGACCCCCTACAAAAGGACAATAACATTGTCTTCTAGCGAGGATGAGCCAAGCTACGGCACCCCTGCAAGGAAGGGCTCGGTTTCCATCCCTCACAGATCCACGTATGCCAAGAGCAAAGGCGGCCCGGTTACAAGAAGCGATTCGCTGAGTGAAGGCAGTGGGAAGCTGCTGGTGCCAGAGGAGGAGAAGGTGGTGCAGCACTGCTCCAAGAAATCCAGACTGCCTGTGCGAGCACCTTCCATCCAGCTCAAGTCTCCCCAGGCTGTGTCTGGCAGTGCACTGGAGCCAGGGACACCTGTGGAGGAGCTGGTCACGGCAGAAGAGCGCAAGCCCACAGCAAGGTCCCTGGCGAGCAGGGTGCAGATCCTGATCGAGCCTGTGCTCACAGATGGTGAAAGTGATGATGAGAAAGAGGAAAGGTCTGATTTGGGCACTCAAGACAACATGGAAATCAATGGAGAGCTTCCTGAGGAAAAAATGTGCGAGTCTTCAGACCAGCCAACACCTGGTGAACCATCTGGAGAGAGAGAAGCTGTTCAGGGAACAGACTCAGCTGTTTCCTCAGGTATTGAGGGCTGTGACCACATCCTGTGAAATCCAGAGAGCCATCCCTAAGCCTGTTTTCTTCCCTAACCCTTCTGCATTTTGCACATTTTCTTCATCTGTGCATTTATCCTATATTGCAATCTGTGCAGAGTTAGCTTGTGTAGAATGTGTTTTGCAAACAGCTTTGGAAACAAATCTTGTGTAGCCTAGTGCCAGTGTAGAAGGGGACAGTGCCATGTTCCCTTGCTTTCCTCCCCACTCCCAGCCCTTGTGCCTTACCTGCAAGCACCTCACCTTGGGACAGCCCTGCACTACCTACAAGGCACCACAGGAACTCACTTTATTTCACTCACTGGCAAGATTGTATTTTCTTCAAATGTGGGACTGGAGAATTTCTTTGTGGTAGTAGAGAGAAGTCTAACACAAACAGAAGAAATAAAATGTGAAGCAAAGTGTTTAATAAATACACCGACTCTTAGAGTACCTTGATATAGCCACTGGCTGTCAGTGCCTAAATGACATTTTGGGTCTTTTTGGAATGCACAAGTGAACTTTGATATTAAACTTTAAGCAAAGTGGACTGAACAAGGAGTCTGATCTTTCTGGGTTCTGATACCATGTTCCACAACCATGATGGTGTCAATAGCATCACCATTTTAGCAGTCTCTTCCTCTGGGTTTGATGGGCTCTTGTAGTGGCTATTACTATGAGAAAACGTTACTTTTATTTGCAACTCACTTTACATTTGGGCTCTGATTACCCACAGCTCTGCTCTCTTCCAAGCAAAGACCTACGAAGAGAGAGCATCTTACCTCCTTTTTCCAAATTTTCTGTCCTCACCTACCTGGGTAAGACCTGTTTGAGAGGATTTTCCACAGACTCATCTGATTTTTATTTTTAATTGTGTCATTTCTTGGCTTGTTTCCTACCTCATATAACATTCCGATGAAAATCCTGAGTTGCACTTCTGGTCATTGCAAATATTTTCTTTATGGAATATTTTGGCTTATGGATCTAAGATCATTAAGTCCAACCATTTACACATTAGACCATTCTAGTATTTCTCAGGGATTTTCCTTTATTCATTCATTCATTTCAGGATGATATTAGCAGAAGGCTCTGTTTCACTGGAAGCTCTTCACAAGAGTTGATCTGTCTTGGGGACTGGGTTAATCCAGTATTTGCATTTCCTGACACAGTGTGAAGAGGTTTTCTGAGGGGAGACATCAGAGCACCCAGATGATTGGAAAGCAGCCCTGAGCAATGTAACTGCAGTGTGCTCTAGGCAGAGGGACCAAGGGAGGCACACACCCACATGGGCTTGTTGCTGCACTGCCCATTTGTGTTTATTTATTTACCATGTTGATTTGGCTTTTTGTGTATTCCAGAGGAAGATGGGAATCATTCTCCTGCTGCTCAGGCGCTGGCCCGAGCAAATAGCATTAATCTTGCAAAGAGCATGGTGAACATTTACACAACCACAGAGAGTGAGTAACATCTTTCTTTCTTCTTTTTGGTTGACATTTGCTGAAGGTAATATATTATGCCAATTTTTCATCACCTAGCTTCTGTGCATGTGCTAGGCTAGGAAAATGACATATTGTTTCATCCTCAAATCAGAGAGTTTATAGTGCCTAAAATTAAATTCAGAGCCAGGAAATTGCAGCTTGATTGATGGTTTGGTACTTCAGTAAAAATACGAGGGCTTCAAAAGGTTGGCAAGAAGCTTGTGCTGCTCTCTCCTGTTCCTGCATGGGGGCTGTGGGATCTGCTGGCTGCCTGTGGATTGATCTGAGGTGCCAGACCTGATGTCAGCATGCAAGTTGTGCCACAGACTCCTGCTCATGAGGCCTCTCCCCTCACCCAGAGCAGAGCCCGTGGCTGGACTGATGTCCCCAGCTGCCAGCTGGGACATGTCTTATAGTGACAGTCTCTGCCTGAGAAAACCAGAGAAGCTGAGGAGAAGGCAACCAAGGAAGCAGCAGCCTACCTGAAGAAGCCCAAGAAAGCTGCAGCCATGGAAAGCACCTGAGGGAAGGCAGCTGCAGCCTCTGTGCCCAGGAAAGCCAATGGCAATCCCCAGAGGGTGAAACCTGGCAAGCCCAAAAGGACAGCTAGGAGCTTGCCAAAATGGTGAGGCCAAGGCTGCCAGGACTGAAATGAGATGCATGGGAAGGCAATGCCCAAGGAAAGGTAACAGTAAAGCCACTTAGAGGCTTTGATTGAGCCAATTTAAGTCCAGTGCTGTTTTGGGAGGGAGGCAGCTTGCTGGCAGGTCCACTGCATAGCCCTGTGGCTGTGCCCACACCAGCTGGCACCTTGTGCCAAGCACTGCTCCATCATGTGGTGCCTGACAGGGCACAGTGGCTCCAGGCTCCACATTGCTGTTCAGGGATGTTGTCTCCACCAAGACAACCAAGATTTCAGCCTCCCCTTATCTAGAGCCCTAAACCTCATCCTTGAAAACCCTCCTGTAACAGTTACAGTTTCATGTGTGCAGTATAGCAAATAGTCTGTGGAGAGGGCTAGATACAATTACTTATTCAAGGTTGGAAATAAAAATAGTAAATATCGAATGAATGGTAAATCAGTAATCTCTTGGGCATTTTGAGCACCAAAGAATGTATCATCATGCCTAAAATGCTAAACAAGTGCTTGTTCATATACATATATCTTTTCAAAACAAATTCTTCTGGGATGGAGAAGGTAATCTTCAAGAGAGTTATTGGAAGAAGATAAAGATACAAAAAATAAATTTTAGTTAGACATTTAAGCAGTCCAGTAACCATCTTTCTATTGATAGGAAACTTCCTAACTTTTTTCTTTTAGATAATCTGGCTGTTGTCCACCTCTGTGTCTAGCAGAGTTTTTGAGAGGTGTATGTGCAGTGGTGAAATTGTGGGTGTAAATATTTTAGTGAACAAGGTTGGTCTCTTTGACAAGGAAGCAGATTTGTGTGGTTTTAGTTTAAGTTCAGTTTACATAAGGCAGGCAACATCCACATCCTTGTGCTGATAAGGGCATTAGATGAGCCACTAGAGGGAGTTCCACACTCCTGCACAGTGAATGAAAACACACTGAAAATAGCTCTAGGATGTCAATTAGCAGTTTTTGTTTTGGGGAGGCTCAGCTTCAATGACAGGTTACACAAACAGGGTGAGTAGGTAGTACTCCAGTGCCTCCCACAGGTTTTTCTTCCTTCCTTGTGCCCTTAAAACAAAAGTGTGACTTTTAATTTCCTGATTCTGACACTGTCTTGATATCGTTTTTTTGTACCTGCAGCGTACAATAAACCTCATTTGACACCACATCAGTTTCTTGAACCTGAAAGAGTCAAAGAACTGAGCAGATCCTCTCCTCTCCTGTTGTCTGAGGTGGGTTGATGCCAGAAATGGCTGAAATAGTGTTCACAGCATCCCCTGAATGGCAGTTGGTGTCATGAGAATGTTTCTCCTGGAGACCAACAGTACTTGCTTTAGAGCATGCCTGGTTATATCATGAATAAATGAGAAATGCCTTCAGAAAAAGACCCCAGTAACCCAGAGCAGCCGTTTCATCCTGGAAGATGTTTCCCTGTGTGTCAAACCACGCTTTCCCAGAGCCCAGGTGGGGCATGCAGCTCTGTTTGGAGGCAGTTAATGATGACGTTCCATGCTGGTTGGAGGGGATGCCCTGGGGAGGCTCCCTGCACTCTCCTCCGCTCTCCTAACCTGATCTCAGCTTAATGGGACTCTCCTGAGTGATTCCTTTTTCTCTCTAGTGTTGCAAAGTGCTCGTTTGGCAGAGCTTAACGATGCTTCTTATTTTCTGAGCAGACTGAATCAGACACGGCTTCAGAAATCAGCTTCCAGTGTCACAGGCACAAAAAGACGCCCAGCATTGGCAGCCACTCGTCCGACATGGCCTCGGTGTCCTCGGTAGGTACCAAGCGCCGGCCGCTCCTGCGCAGGGCTCCTCAGGCGGATGAGGTGATGCTGCATTTAGGCTGGTGCTGATGCTGTGGCCTCCTGTTGGTTCCTGCAGGCTACATCACTGAAAGAACGGGGGTGATTAATTTCTCACGTGGGTTTAAAGGAGTGAATCCAGGTGCCACCTCAAAATAGAGACCCGCTGAGTCATTGGTCAAATTCTCGTACGCGACAGCCCCCGCTCCCAGGTGTGGATGCTCTGAATCCTGGCAGTGCAGAAGCTGGGGGAGGGGTTTCTAGGTGGAAAAATGAGGCACAGAGCTATTAAAGGACATGTTTGTGTTTCAGGGCTGCACATGGGTGCCTTCTGCAAGCTCATCCTTTATCAGCAGATAAGAGGGAACTCAGAGTTAGACAGCAAAAGGATGTTTTGGAGCTTCAGCTTCTAAAGAAAGCTGAAAGAAGCTGAATGGGTTGAGTGTTTTTCAAAGATTCCTTAGAGACTGTGTTTGGAGGGGGGAGCTGCTTAAAAGTGCTTGAACTTGTTGTGTTACTGTTACGGATTCTCCAAGGAGTATATTTGAGATTTACAGAATATATGTGAAGCAAAGCTGGTAGGGGAGAGGTCATGAATACTGATAAATTTGTTAAAAACTTCAGGGAACATGAGTTCTTCTTCTAATCTGGAGCATCTGGGAGCTGAAAATGAGTCCAGGTCAGGCAGGTGTTCTTGAAAATCTCATTCAGGGTTCTCCACTGGGGTGAGTATCCTGATGGGATGGTAAATGCAGCTCCAAGGACTGGTAGCAGGTTTTTGGAGGTTATAATAAAATTCAGAACCAAAGTAAGTAGGGAAAGACAGAGAAGAATTGGGTTAATTACTAGGAAGGTTTTTTTGATAAATGTTCATGACTGTACCACAGGAAAGTGCCAAGAGGGTTAATGATGTGCTTTGTAAACAGCGTTAGCTTTTATGATGTCCTGTCAGGAATCATGAGTGATTGGTGCAGTAGAAAATTACCACATCTTTCTGTAGCTGAGATAACTTTCTACCAGTGAAAGACAAAGACTTGAAAAAAGAAACCCAGGTTGTCTGGGCAAAATGCAGTTTGTTCTGGGAAAGCAAGTAACTCTTGTGTGCCTGGCTCCAGATTTATATCTGGAGAAACCTCATGTTCCTGTGCCTTGGGGGCAAGCACAGACTGTCTCTGGTGGGGCAGTGGCTCTTCAGGACAAGGTTGTCTCTATTTTGTGCTGCTCCATGCTCATCGTGAGCGGAATAGTTCTTCCTACATTTCTAGTCTGATAGGGTTCTTATTAGCCTGTTTTATAAATGGATTGACAATTGTGTGACTATATCTACCTGAAATAACAAATTCTTGTAATATAGTTCAAGTTCTCTCAGTATCTTTCTTTCTTAGTGATGAGATTGGGTCAGGATATCAGTTATTTGTTCTGTAAGCATAGGGAAGAGATGCCTGTGGTCCCCCCCAGTAACATTTCCCAAAGTTTTGGGATTTAGGAGTGAAAAAACTTCTGTATTTCTCGAGTATTCAGTGCTTCTAAGTCCTGGTCTAGGATGGCACATCCTTGTGAGACCCTGATTTGGGTTCCCCAGCCCTGGCTTGTTTGAGAACAGCCACAGCTGTGAACCACCTCTGTGTCAAGAACACCACATTGCGTGAGGATAGGAATGCCAGATTTTTCCTCTGTGAATGCATTTCTCAGACTATTGCCTTTGTCCAGAACCGAGTCAGACTGTGCCTGTTTGAGTGGCACTGACCTTGCCCTTCCCCTGGCAGGTGAGTGGCAGTGTGCTCAGTGTCTACAGCGGCGATTTTGGGAGTGTGGATGCCCAAGGAACTGTGGAATTTGCTCTAGACTATGACGAGAAGAACCGGGAGTTCCAAGTCCACGTGTCCCAGTGCAAGGACTTGGCTGTAGTGGATGAGAAGAAAGGCAGATCTGACCCGTGAGTGATGTTTTAGTGCCTTGGGACTTTGACACTGCTGAATTCTGTGTTCTGGAGGCTTTTCATTTTCTTTAAATGTAATGGTTTCTTCCTTCCTGCCTGCCAGCTTATTAGAGAGCTTGGCAATGTGGGGCAATATCCAACTGGAGTTTGTTTTCTAGGTATGTTAAAACTTACCTGCTCCCAGACAAAGCTAGGATGGGTAAGAGGAAAACATCAGTGAAGAAGAGGACAGTGAACCCCATTTACAATGAGGTGTTACGGGTAAGAACAAATACACACTCTGAAAACCTCTATTATAGTAGGCACCTCTATCAGGCAGGTCTGGAAAGATCCTGCCTTCTTGGCCAGATTCTTTGCCTGCCTCCTGCCAACACTGCACTGCTCTTCCCTGGGGTTTGAGAGGCCTGGGATGTTAAAGGTTCCTCTGCACCCATCTCTGTGGTACCCAAGATTTCTCTGCCAAAACCACACAGATCTTTGGATGCAATAGGGACCTGCAGTCAGAGTAAGGGCTGTTTGTTCTCCCCTTCCCTGGCATGCCAAAATACCAAACCCAAGATTAGCTATGATCTAAATTTAGACTTCTCTCTCAAGGCACAGGACTGGTAAGATCTGCATTATGTGATCATACTCATCAAAGCATAGAGGATTATTTAACAATGCCCAGGCCTGTGTTAATAATTCTTGAAAGAATATTGGTTTTGCCCTGTGATGAATGGAATGCCAGGTTTCCCTGTGCTCAGCAGAAAAGCTTTGTCAGGGTAGTGGTATTGCTACAGGACAAAAAAAGAGATGTTCAGACTGAAGCCAGTCCATTGAGAGTGCATGTGTGGGGTGGATTTGAGTGTCTCAGAGCTTATTCAAGCTTTTGAGTAGTTTATTTCTGTTTGTGAAAGAAACAGAAGAAAAATTTGAACAACCTGACTTCTCTTTCTTCCTCTAGTATAAAATAGAGAAAATGGTATTGCTGATCCAAAAATTAAATCTCTCTGTTTGGCACAATGATCCATTGGGACGTAATAGTTTTTTGGGAGAGATTGAAATAGACTTGGCAAGCTGGGACTGGAGCAACAGGAAACTCAACTGGTACCCACTGAAGCCCCGGGTAAGTGTGTCTCTCTCAGCTGCAGTCCTGCTTTGTAGCCCAGCCCTGAAGCCTTGGGGGTGGCAGAAGTCCTTCTGACTCCTCTGTGGTCTTTGGGTGTGGTGGAGCAGAACAACCTGAACTGTGCTAGGGAACAACCCCTGGACTCTTCAGTGCAGTTAAGTGCTCAGAACAATGGTCTTCTCGGGTCTGCCTTGGTGACTGATCTGTAGAGACACTTCCATAAACACAACCTGACACTAATCACAGCAACTCTGGCATGACTTTGCCATTCTCCCCACTCACATGAAGACCATCCCTTAAAACCAGCAGAATACCAGGTGAAGCAGCTGATGTGCCTTGAGAGGTAAATATTCAGGTGCCACTGTTTGTAAAGCCTGTACAGCTTCCTGCATGCTTCTGGATTCACAGGTCTGATTTGAGATCCCTTTTAAGCAAATAGAGGACATTTATCTTTCAGAACCAAGACAATTATATCCATCTGGACATGTCTGGAAGGGCAGCCTCGTACTCTGAATCCTCAGGCTTTTGCTTCTGAGAGACTGAGTTTGAGAACACACCCACAGAGAAATGAGCTGCCCTATAAGAACAGGCTGGCTCCAGCCATGGAAAATCAGTTTGTCCATTTGTGCTCCTCCACTGAAGTCAAAAGCTGTTTGCCTTGCTGTGTTTCCACAATCCTTCATTTAGTCACTCATAAATCTTTCTGTTTCAGAGCCTCTCTGCTGTTAATGGTGTGGATCATCGAGGAGTGATGAGTTTGTCCATTAAGTATGTCCCCCCTGGAAGCCTAGGTAAGTGTGGTTCATGCTTTAAGGGCTACTGCCCATGTGCAAACACACAGCTTGCAATGCCTCATCTGCTTAGGGGCTGCTTAAAGAGGAATCTCATTAGAGCAAGATCTTAGAGATCAGTACAAAGGCAGTGTTTGACAGCACTGCCTGCAGCCTACATCTGATTTCCACATCTGGATTTACTGGGGAGGTGCTGGGGAGAGAGGAAGGGCTCAACAACCTCCAGTTCATCAGCTGTTATGAGCATGTGGGCACTGTGGGGTGCTGTGATGTGGTAGGAGCAGCACAGAGCCCATGTTACTGTGGGGCAGGCACAAGGTTGGTTTGGCTCAGCAGTTCCTTCTCTTTCCCTGTCTGATACAGCACTGGCAGGTTGTGTCAGGAGCCTCTGCAGCTGCAGGAGTGGCGGAGCTGGCTGCAGTGCTGAGACCCCCAGGGAGGGGCAGCGAGCACACAGGAACCATGTGGGTCCCATGGGCCCCTGGAGAGCAGGCCTGTCATTCTGGGAGCTTTGGCTCTGACTGGCACAACAGCTTCTCTCTTCTCATAAATGGCAGGGCCCAAGAATCCTCCCTCTGGCGAAGTTCACATTTGGGTCAAAGACGTCAAGGACCTGCTGCAGTTGCGTCCATCTGGAGTTGATTCCTTTGTGAAGTGGTGAGTGCATGAGCACAGTGCTGCTCCTGCTCTGTGCCCCCACAGAGTGTTTCCTACTCTGTTCTCAGGCTCACCAAGCTGTGTCTCCAACACCAAGCCTTTGTGTTGCACTGGGAGAATTGTAGGGGAGAATTGCCTGTGTTATTCACCTGTGGCCAAACTAGGGAAGTCCTTGCTTTGATAAAGCTCTTGGTCAATGTTCAGTGCCTCATGCTGTGTGTTTTCTCCTCTCAAAGCTATGTGCTTCCAGACACCAGTAAGAAGAGCTACCAAAAGACCCGAGTCATAAAGAGAAACACAAACCCTGTTTTCAATCACACCATTGTGTATGATGGCTTTCATACGGAGGATCTGAAGGATGCCTGTGTTGAACTCACTGTGTGGGATCATGAAAAGCTTACCAACCATTTCCTTGGAGGAATCAGGCTGGGTCTTGGGACAGGTGAGTATTTTCCTTTATATTAACTCAGTACTGTTACTGTAGTGCTGAGCCACAAGGTAAAGTGGGAAGTACAGAGTATTTTCCTGTTGGGGAGAAACCAGGGTTAGGGTGTCTCAGTAACTGGTTTTCCTGCTGTTACAGGAAAACAGGCTGCATGACAAACCAACCTTATATTGGTGCTCCTCCCAGGGAAGAGTGCTCAGGGATGGACTGGAATGTCACAAGGGGCAGCACCACCTAGTGACTGTCCAGCTTTGAAGTGCTCTCTGAGTGATTTCACAATCAGAATATTCCTTGGGGGACAAGGCTCATGGTAGCTGGAAGGTCTGCCTTGCAGGTGCACCTGTGCCTATTGGATTTGCCTGTGTCTTCTCTGTTTTCAGCCTCTAATGTCACCAGGAGGGTTGTGAACTCTCCAGAGGGAAGGAGCAACAAGAATAAGACATAAAAATACCAAACCAAAGATTAGCTGTGGTCTAAATTTAGACTTCTCTCTCACTGACAAGTAATTGGCACCTGAAAATTTGGTTGAATTGGAATTGATGTACACACTTTGCTGCTATGGTGTGTTTGATTTCTATAGAAATGAACCAAGAGAATTTTGATGAATATTCCACCTTGTCCACAAGAAAATCTTTTAAGGGGAAAACCAACTCTTTAAGACTTTCTTTACCATTCGAAAAGATGCAGAAATGGCTTGAGCCCAATATTGCTTTCCTTGGCATGGACCCTGTGTTTAGGATTCTTGTATTTTATGGCTTTTGCAGTGACTTCATTCTGAACTCTGGTGTAGAATGGGCATTTCCAGGAGAACAGGAGGTGCTCAGGGTGCAGCTTGCTGAAGGGGAGTCAACAGCTTTTATGTTAAGACACTGCCTGCAGCAGTTACATCCCATTGAGTATTTTTGCATGGAGTGGGAACTCTTTGTGTAGCTCCCCAAATTTTCTTGTTCTTTTCAGGTTTGAGCTATGGCATCTCTGTGGACTGGATGGACTCCACACAGGAGGAGGTGGCCTTTTGGCAGGAGATGATGTTGGCTGCCAATGAATGGATCGAGGGATTGCTGCCACTGCGCTCACTGGCAGGGAGGAAAAAACTGAAGTAACCCATTGTTGGTGCCATAGAAATGCCTGATGTGTTCATTAGAATTAGGAAACTTACTGCACCAGGGAGAAAGAGACCATCCACAGAGCTGCACGTGTCAGGGTAATAAGGCACTTAATGGGTATCACCTTGGAGGTGTTAATGTTAAGTACTAACCTCTCACGGGGGACATGGAAGCTGCCAGACTGATGCTATACATGATTTTGACCAAAAAGAAACTTAATTTGCCTTTTTGTTTAATCATTTATGTATTCAGTATATTTGAATTCCATTAAGCTTTGGGAACATTGGCAGAAGGAAAAGGAGATATGGATACTTTTTTTTTACTGTTTCTTGTGCCATTTTTCTTCTGTGCAGAGATGTAGCTGTACTGAAGCAGCAGCATGGTATTTTTCATACTCCTTGCAAGGGGTGTACTTTGTACTTGGTGTACAATTGCTCCAAGTCAAGTTTGAGAACAGGAGCTTTGCATTTGTTACCAGTGATAACACTTCTTTAACGTGAGGAAGATTGAGTTCCGAGGTGCATCTAAAGAAAGAGAGGACTATTTGCAGCAGAAAATAAGGAAACCTGAGGAGGATGGCAATGAGGAATTTGATATATTAATTTCTGCTTTAATCTGAAAGAGTGCAGGGATGCTCTTAGAGACAGTGGGATTTTGCAAGCAGGGGCTGTTTTCCTGGCTTTCCCACAGGCTTCCTCAGTGACCTCAGGCAAGTTTCTTTGTGAAAGGAGAGTTTGAGTGCAATATAAACTAAAGTGTTTGCCCAAATGTAAAATATGGTTACATTGCTAATGGGCCTTATCACACCTTTGCAATGCCTTGTGTGCAAAACATTTCAGTATGAGCTAATGAGGTAGGAGACAGTCTTACATGAGCCTGGCACCAGGGGTCAGGGATGAAAGGTCAAAACCACAGTGAGGCCGTGGGGTCCCTCCCACGGGAGACACTTCTGTGGGAACTTCTCCAGCGTGGGGCCAGCTCAGGAGCTGCAGCCAAACCGCACCTGCAGCTCCGTGAGCTCCCCCAGGGGCACAGAG
>VZRX01019025.1:214106-231376 GCA_013398075.1 Notiomystis cincta | reverse complement strand
GGCGCGGGGCCGGGGGCTGCGGGCCGGGCCCCGGCTTGGGCGGGGGGCCCGCGGCCGGGTGAGGGGTGTGGGAACGAGACAAAGAAGAGTCAAATCGGCACCTTCTGTGTCCCCCCCCGCCCCTGGGTCCGTGTCCACCCCAGATGGCCTCACGCAGGTGTGCAGGATGTGCCGGTGGGGATGTCGAGGAGCGGCCCCGCTGCCGCTGGGGCGGGGGACGAGGCCCGAGGTAGCGCTGGGTCCGCATTTGACCGGCCGGGAGGTGTCCGTGCATCAGCAGATGCAGCTGGCAGGGAAGGAGCCTCTTCCCCCCGGTGCGGAGGCAGGGAGCAGGATGTTTCACAGCCGAGCTCTTAGGCCGAGGCTCGCGGAATGCAGTGGAATCTGTGTTTTGATGCTCTGCTGCGACAGCAGAGCCCAGCTCTCCGTAGGACAGAGAAAGGTCGGGACAAAGCCTTGGCTGTGGCTGTGCAGGGATGACAGGTGCAGGTGCTTTCTGGAGAGTGCCGCGCCGAGCGCTGCATGGGCACAGACAATTTGGGAGCTTAAGCAACAGTAACCAAGTCTCGATGAAGTAAAATAAAGGCAGCGTGTGGGACCGTGCCAAGTTTCCCACAGGACTGCGTGGAAAAACAGCAGCCCCGGCTGGAGCAGTCTCAGCTCCAGCCAGAGGGGCTCAGACCTGCTGCTCAGACAGTGCTCATTTGGAAGGAGTGTGAGTGTACCCGCAGCTCCTGGCCTCCTGTTTGCTTGTATTTTTCATCTGTCTTTAACCCTCATCTGCTCTTCCATCCTGCTCCCTCTGGGATCACTTCCTGGGTTCCACATCTCTGTGCAGCATCACAGAGCTTCTACTGCTGTGCTGTAATGACTCGCCTGAGGAATGTTTTGGTTCCCTTCAGTGGATGAAAACTCCCCTACCCCCACCCCTCTCACCACCTTCCCTCTCATCTGTGGCACTGGCATCTGGCCCAGGGTGTGCAGTAGTTGGTCCTTATCCACTGATAGGTTTTTACCTTGAAGCCTTGCAGGTGAGGAGCTGGTGCTTTATTCTGCTGAGAGAGGAGGTGCTTTAGCTTGCAGTTGCATCAGCTTCCAGCTTTGGATCTCTGACTGAGGTCTATAGAAGACACTCCTGAGTGCCATCCCCTGCTCCTGCTGATGCTGTGAGGAGCAGGAGCTGTGGGATGGCTTCAGTTTCCTTTCTTTTGCACATCAGGAAGTTTGATGCCCTGGAGGCTGCTTGCCCTCGGTCCTGGGGGCTGCCCTGGCCCCACACTCAGGTTCTCAGCATGATGAGCAGGCGACCTTCAGTGCAAGGGCAGCTGCACTGCTGCGGTGGGCAGCAGCCTGCAAAGGCAGGAAGAGTGCAAGGGGCAGGAATGGTCAGTGACATTCAAAAACCCCATGGTGCAACTTTGAAATGCCCTTGCCAAACGCAGACTTGAATTCCCAGTGTGAAAAGATGGAGGGAAATGAGCAAACCCAGGGGCCTGTATGGTGCATTCTAAAATGTGAAAAAAAATTAAGGTAAAATGTCTGGTTTGTGTTTATCCCTTTCAAATCACTCTTAGCCCTGTGGCAAATTGCACCCCATGAAGACAGCTCTTGGGCTCTTCCTACAAGGTATGTTTCTTGGCCAGAGACAAGAATTAGCTGTTACCAGAATAAGCCAAAGCCCCTTTGACTTGTCATAGGCAAGAAGCACAGTGGAGCAGGTGCTCTCCAGAAACCTGAAACTTTTTTTGTCATTTGTCAAGCACAGGGGATTTCTTAAAAGGGAAATCTGTAAGAATGAGCTTCCCTTTTTCAGATTTGAGCATTTGCAGTCTGCTTTACATAGTTTAACAGATGCCCCACGAGGACAAAACCACTGTAGTTATTTTGAAGGCACCTTGGCATTCTCTGAGCAGCAGCTGTATTACAATTTGGCTCTTCCCAACCCCCTGTTGTGGGCTCTTTCACTCTCCATAAATTAGTAGCAATTTCTGTGCAGTCAAGGCTTAAATTACAGTTGAACATGTGCCACTCTGTTTTGCCAGACCAGGCCCCAAAACATGCTGCCTGGGGCAGTGTTGAGGCTGCTTTGGAGCTGTAAAAGAGCAGGGTTCAGTTCTTCCAGATCCAGCAGGGTTTGCCCATCTCTGGTTGCTCAGATACTGCTATTTCCTTATCTGAAACGTGATGTTGTGTAATGCTAGCAAAAGCAAAAGCCTGTGCAGCCCTCGCTCCCTGGAACTGTGTCGCACCACCTACAGAAGAGCTGTTTCCTTCCAGCCAGCAGCTCTCCCTTGGCTGAGGAGGAACTACTTGAACAAACAGGCCTGGACCCTGGTGCAGGAGTCCCCACCATGGGTACAGGGCAGGGGACAGTTCCTGTATGTTAAAACTTGGCCAGAATAGGTGCAAGTCCCTGTACTGCTCTGCATCAGTGTGTGAGCGTGGCAAGAGGGAAGGGGGAAATCTCAGAAGGGAACTGGGGAGCGATGTGCAGCATGAAGGCAATAGACTTTGCCTCCTGCAGATTGGTGAGGAAAATAGTTGTGGAAAAGGCTTTAAGAAAAGGCACTGAGACCTTCACCTAGTTTTACCTTGAAGCTGCATTCAGCTTAGATCCCATCATGTCTTTCAGAAGTACCTGAGGCATTGTTGTTGCTGGCAGGAGGAGCCAGGGCTGATGACATGGAACACAAGGGAGCAGCAGAAATGTCTGTAGCCTTGTGGGGGTGAATTCAAAGTGCCAATATCTGTTTGCAGCTGGCCAGATAGCAAAAGGCAGATCTAATTCCCTCAGTGCCAAATGTGCAGAGTGACTATTGTCCCTAAGCCAAACAATTAGAGAGGAGAAATTATCCAAACACAGCCAACTATGTTTTTTGCCCTGATTCTGGCTTTCTTCAGTTTTGTCTGTGAATTTTCACCCATCACTATATGTTTGTTGATAAAACAATTCTTGAAAACTCTAGTGCATCCTTTCTTGGAACAATTTTGACAGAAACACTCACAACAGTCTTGCATGGCTAAAAAAAGACTTGTCCTAAGGTAAAAATGCAGCAGTGCTTATATTACTCTGGCAAGGAAAGTTCAGGCCTGAGTTTGAATTCCTTCAGGGGCTGAAATCCATCATTGCTTCTGGATTTAGAGTGAATCTGTGACTTGCAGAAACACCACTGTTTATCAGCTTCTTGGTTTTCTCTGGTGTAGTAATCAATGAACTGTAGCTCTGCTTAGCCTCACGGCCTCAGCTTTGCTCCATTGTCCTGTGTTTGCTGATTTCCTGTGCTGCTTTGGGCTGCCTTGGGCTGCCCTGGCTTGGAAGAGTTGGGAGAGATGTGTTCCATTTTCCAGCCTGCAGTTCCAGGGCCTTTTTGGTGACTGTTTAATGTTGTCAATATTTGGCAGGAACATGACCAGTATTAGTGCAGATTCTCCTTGGAAGCTCTTGTATCATTTTGCTGTTTCTCTGGAGGTCACACGGGCTGCTCCTGTCAGTGCCACTAAACAGCAACAGTGTCCTGTCACTGCAATGTCACTTTAATCCAGTTGTGTAGTGGGAGAGGGTGTAGGGATGGGCTGGTGTCTGTATGCCAGGGCCCTGGGTGTGTGGAGGGGAGTTACAACCCCGTGGTCAACCTTCCAGATCTCTGACCTCCTGCTTTTATGTGGCTGTCAGAGAACCGGTGTTTGGTTTCAGTTGAGTCTTTTGATTTGTCACAGTGCTTCTAAACCAGTGGGTTAGATGAGGTGTCCAGAGAACTGCCACGATGGGGAGGGGGACTCAACAGCCATGCAGAAATCCATGAGAAAAGAGTGGAGGGTGGGGGGTTTGAACAGAGCCATAATCAATCAGTGGGGCTGTTACCCAAGTGTGAAATCTTTCAGCCAAGATAGGTTTTCCTTTTAAATGACAAACTCTAGAGATCACAAGCTAGAAGTCCTAAGACATTGCCTGAATGGCCTTCCCTTGCCCCGTGTTCTGCAGGGTAGACAGGGTGATGGTTTCTTACGGGGTGTGTGTTCAGACAGCTGCAACTTAACGCTGTTTTGGCTCCTTGGCTTGCAGGTCCATCACCAGAGCCTACTACAGGAACTCGGTGGGAGGCCTCCTCCTCTTTGACATTACAAACCGCAGGTCCTTCCAGAACGTCCACGAGTGGCTGGAGGAGACCAAGGTGCACGTCCAGCCCTACCAGATCGTCTTTGTTCTGGTGGGCCACAAGTGCGACCTGGACAGCCAGCGGCAAGTGAGCCGGCACGAGGCCGAGAAGCTGGCTGCCGCCTACGGCATGAAGTACATCGAGACCTCGGCCCGCGACGCCATCAACGTGGAGAAGGCCTTCACCGACCTGACCCGAGACATTTACGAGCTGGTGAAAAGGGGGGACATCTCAATCCAGGAGGGATGGGAGGGCGTAAAGAGCGGGTTTGTCCCAAACGTAGTGCACTCTTCAGAAGAAGTGGTGAAATCAGATAGGCGGTGCTTGTGTTGAGCTCCTGTAGAGAGGCAAGTGGTGATGAACTCTACTAACCAAACATACTTTACCAAGTGAACTCAGTGTGACAGAGGGGAGAGCAACGCTCCCGTTGTGAACAGCCTCCCACATTGTTTTGGACACCAGGACAGACTGGTGAGAGAAATGTTCTGTTCCAAGTAACGTTTCAGAACTGGGGGCTACAAACCTGAAGGAGAGTGAGTGAGTGAGGGTGCATGTGGATGGTGGAAGGAGACAGGAAGCAGAGATGAGGGGCTGCACAACACAGGAGAGAGCTGAATGGGCTGGTACATGCCAGGGTACTGTACATGTTCTCTTTTAAGTAAACCCGTAGCTCCCTGCTGGCTGTGGAGCCACAGGATGGATACTCAGTCATATGACAAGTGGGCAGACAGAGAGAAAGCAGGAGGGCATCTTGGTTTGTGTCAGCTGTTTCTTTCCAGGAAGGTCTAAAGGCAGCACAGACACCATTTCCTCATAAGGTCAGTTCCACAAGAGAAGTTTACTGACATGGTATGCACACTTCTGAGTTTTCTTTCTTGTGTTCTTGAGCCTAGTTCGATAGCAAAGAATATTTTGTGGGATTTAAAGAGGAAAACAGTAGTTATTTGATTGGTCATTAAAATTTAAATTACCCCTCCCCTAACAGTGCTTTTCTTGCTGTGGTGAACCAGGACTCTCTTGCTGCAGTAGGGATTTTTCAATGCAATTTTTACTCATTTACTGCCTGGGTGAGTACCTTGAAAGTACCCCAAGTTCAGGGCTTTCCAGTAGAATTAAGTGATCAAGAGCATAAAGAGAGCCATGTCCTCAGGTGTTATGTCTTAAGACTAGGGTGTTGCAGCTGGGTGGGACACACCATTTCTGTCTCAGTAACAGCACCGTGCTGACCTTACCAGCCAGGCCACAAGGGGGAATGGAAAGGAGGGAGGCAAAAAAGAAACCCAACAAAATAAAAAACTTGAAAAGCTTAACTCAGGTGCATCAGACATCCTAAAAGAGAGATTTGCTCTTAAAGAAGTTAAATAGCATTGAAAGCAACAGCTTCCATTGGTACTTTCTGCTGTTGAAGTGTCATTTTCTGTCTTGGCCTCTGTGGAAGAGAACTGGCACTGGGAAAGTGGAACACACAGCAGGAGTGTCTGAACAGGTGGAAAGGAAAGCTTCAAGACACACTCAAGAGTAAAATTTGTTTTCCTTCATGTTTTAATCTGACAAAAGAGGATCCATCTCAGGTTGGCCATCATGAGATAGCAGCCATGTCACAAAAGCTGTCTGTAGGTGGATGTTTTCTGGGAATGCCATTCACCACTTAAAAGCTTTGCTTCTGTCAAGTTTTAACCCAAGTTTTGAAGTGCAATGGGGTGACTGTGCTCCTGTAGCAAATTAGGGAAGTTCAGCCTATTGAAAGCAAACAAACAAGACTATAGTGACTTTTTAACTTGTGTTTGAAAGCTTTATACACCAAACTGCAATGGGCAGGAGGGGGGATTAGGTAAAAGCCACAAGAAGCACCTAGTGTTTATTTTAGGCCTCTGAGTAGAGAAAAAGGAAATATTTGTTCCAGCTTTTTAATCTGCCCTGTCTACAGAAATCCAGGTCTTGATTGCTGTTGAGTTCAGAGTGTTTCTCCTTCTGAACCCACTCACAGTTTGCAGCAGCACATGGGCAGGTCTGTATTAAGAAAAAAACTGTGGTTTCCATATTGAAGCTGTAAAAGAAAAGCAAACCTGCAGCAAACTCAACCCAACAACCCAAACCCTGAGCACTTTTGGTTTTGGTGTTCTAGGAACAGTTTCAGTTCCTGGGCTCTGCAGGGGAACAGCAGCACTGCCCTGGCTGGGAGGGCACAGGAAGGGGAGTGGCAGTGGGGTTTCTCCTGAGCTTGTCACTGCTTGAAGGGGCTGTGCATGTATCCAACACCTCGAGCTAAAGGCCAGTGAATGCCAGGCACTTGTGGTTGAGTTGAGCACCCTGAAGATTAAAAAAGGAAGAAAATGATTCCCTTTGCAAAATCTGTTTCTGGGTGAGCAAAGGTGGGTGCAGGGAGCACCCCAGGAATGGGTGGACACCAGGGCAGAGTGCAGGGTTTGCTGAGACCACTCAGCCAGTTGCATTTCACAAAGGCAGGGACAGACAGCACCAAAGGGTCAGTTTCTTTGTGCCCTGCATAGGAAGTCCACCAGGCAGCTGCTTCAGCTTTTCAGGGCCAGCTGGACACGGTGTGTCTGGGGGTGTCTGGCTGAGGACAGCAGCAGCCCCAAAGGCAGAGCCACAGTGTGACATGAGGGACAGTGAGGAGCTGGATCAGGAGTTGGATCAGACATTTTAGCAATAGTTAAATTCTATAATTCCCTGTGTGAGAGCCTGGCCAGAGGGGAAAAACTACTTTTCATGAGACAGACAGTATTTTATTTAATGGTTTTTGGACATTCCCCTTTACTGCTCCCAGGGAGAAATTCCAGAAAGCCTAAGCCAGGAAGTGCATTCAGGCCTGCAGAGTAAATTGTCAGTTTAAATACAGAAGTGTTGTAACTCTAAAGAGGAACAGTACAGAAGAAAATGTACAGTCTTAACTACTTAGAGTTAATAAATTGTTATATTAAATGATAGAGAAATCATTATCTACATCTTTTTCTAATTCCTTGCATTTTCTAGACAGCTTATTAAAATATAGGAAATGTAGATTCATCTGTACAAAATTTGGAATGTTTTTTCTAAGATGAAGAACTTATTGGATATGCTAAGAATTCTTTTCTAACAACTGGTTTTAATGCTTTGACTTAGAGGGACTTTGAGAAATCAGAAGGTGATACCTCTCACAGGCTAAATGTCAGGAGCTCATACTCTAGGACAAAAAGAGAAAAAAAAGCAGAAGCTAACTTTCTGTGGTGTCTACCACATGTTAAAAACAATCTGCATGTTAGACTGAACTTGCTCAGAACCTCCAGAATAAAAGCTACTATACACTGTCCTCGCTTTGTTATGCACTGTAACGAAATGTGAAAATAATGCTGTATTTAGCTGTCTGTCTGTGACTAAAATATGCTTGTATTTAGCAAAATGGTTACTCCGTGATAATGTGAAATTCAAAACTTGTAAAGAAACTTTGGTGGGGTTTTTATTTCCCTTCCCCCTGCCCATTCTCCCTGAGTGTGTTCCCTGCTCCCTGTCCCTGCTATGTATTGCTCCCAGGACTGCATCCACCATTCCCAGGCACTGCCTCAGAGCCACTGGACACCCTTCCCTGCAGGGCCTGTCCTCTGCCTTGCTGAGAAAAACCAGACCAACAGCTCTGAGACAAAATCACCCCCTGCTCCCAGCAGCTGCACCACCGAAGCCTTGGCCCCTCCAGGAGGCCTCTGCAGGACTGGTGGCACAACAGCTACAACAGCAAAGGTCAGAGCAGACCTAGGCAAGGATTAATCATTGAGCTCTTCTGTGAGTTTTGGGGGTTTTATTTACCTCAGATCAATCACACAAATACCAAACTCTTTTATGTATGATGTTATGATGGTCCCTGCCATCCCCCATCCCCCAGGAACCAGACACCTTTGAAGACAGGAGCCCTGGTCACCCTGTCCTGTCCCCCTGACACACTGCAGCAGGTTCCTGGCAGTGGCACACGGTGCTGATTTTGCTCGGTTCTGCTTGTGCTGTGCAAAAACGCTTAACTGGTCATTTCGTTGTGCACAACAAAGGCAGGCAATTGCTGCTTCAGGACCAGCTGGGGGCAGGGGTGGGGGGAGCACAGCCTGTTGGGAGCTCATTAACCCAAATTGAAGGAAAAACTGTAAGAGAAATCAAGATGTATTTGCAGCTGCCTTTCCCTCGTTGCTGATGCTAGAAAAAGAAAATGGAAAGCAGCAGCCTGCAGCCTGACCAGTGCCACATCCCACTGCTGTAGCAGAAACCTGTTGGAGAGTTCAGCAGAGCTCACACTCCTCTGCTGCAGCCAGGACACTGAAACAGCAGCGCCCTGGGGGGAGGGCAGTAAGAGCCCAGGCACTTACAGGTGACCTGTGCCAAGGGTTTACCTGCTCTGTGCCCTTCCCTGCAGCTCACTGACAGGCACAGGGCCACTAAATCATCTGCTTTCAGTCACCAATTCAGATGTGCTGACTCACACTCCCCCTTTCAGTCCTGCCAGGAGCCAGCAGCCACACTTTTCACGTCTGGTCTGCTGCTTCCACGGAATTTTTCACTCCCCCGTGCCCAGTTAAGGGAGGGAAACATTACAGAAGATCACACATCACATTCATGACTTTCACACAAAGAAGGATGCACAAAAACAGGTGTTTGCCACAACTGTTTAGTTTTACTATTTTAATATCATGAAATAAAAGTACAAAAAATTTACAGGTATATTGTTTCTTACATGAAGATTGAACAGTTAACATTTGCATTTATTTTGCAGTGAAACCTGTACTCTCAGTCACAGAATGTGATTATTAGCCACTGACATCACCACTGAGCATTTCATTTTAGGAAGAAACTGCAAAGGTAAGAGGCAACGATCTCACAAGGCTTCGTAAGGACCAAAAAAATACTCCAGCTGTACCACCAGAGGTCATGTTCCAGCCAACCATCCCGATGTAACACAGGTGTGAGCACCTGGGAGGCTGTGTTCAGACATCTGAACTGGACACCTGGGCCAAGGGGCAGAAATGGGAGGCTCTCACAAGCTGTGGACTCTCGGGTCCCTGCTGGACGCGTTCACCGAAACAACCAAGGTATGAAACACAAGGGGTGAAACCCCTGTGCTGCTCACTCCTTTCCCAGGGCTTCCTGAGGACAACTCACAACTGCTGCCTGTAAAGTGCTGAGAGCTCAGGAGCAGGCAGTTAGCTGACCCAGAGGTACTACAGCAAGTTTTCCCAAAGTGATCTCCAGGAATGCTTGCAGACTGGTGCTGCTGTAACTGACTGAAACAAACCCTAAGATTCCACTCTTTTTGTTGTTCCCTAGAACATTCAGCTGCACATCTTCCCAACCCAAGTCAAAGTTAACTTCATCAGCTGTACAGAGATGAAAAAACCCAAACCCCTGCATTGACTTAGCCTGTGAACATGTCAGGCTCCATTTCACATATGCCCCTCAGCTTTTCACACAGGCTTTCAGGTAGAAATTTATTTATGATGGACTGATCTGATCAAAATACTACATCCTTTGCTGGACATTGTGGTGCCTTTTCAAATAACTTATTTCATGAAGCATGCATGAAACCAAATTTCGAGTTTACAAATAAATAAAATGGTGCTTACCATTATTTTTTTTATATTTTACCATTTACTGAAATGCTGAAAGTAACTCAGTCCTGAATGAAGTTTGGGGGTGTTTAAATAAAAAATACTTGGAAATTGAAACCACATTTAAAATTGGCAAAACTATGCTTTGTTTTTGGAAGGGTCTTGCTTGTTTCTTCTCTTTACGTCCCAATTATAAACTCTAGCCATATCTGAGGGTATGGAATTAAGGAAACAGCTCATGCTCTCACAAAAGAGAAAAATGAGAGATTTTTATAAAGGGCCAAAAAGCAGAGTTACAGAGTTAGCCACTTAGTTACAACAGTCAGTATAGAAAGCATTTCCTGAAAGGGCTGACTGGGTGCAAAGCTTCAGCTCTCAGAGCACTGCTAACTGTTGGTAACCGTAGCATTTGTATCATTACTTCAACAACCTCCAGAAAGATACTGCAGAGAAACACGATTTCAGTCTTGCCTAACTCTTTGCTGATTTCAGTCAAGCTGCCCATATCAGCTATAATTGCCTCTTTCAGGCATCCCAAACTCCTGCAGCACTAAGACAGTTCAAGTGTCAACTTGAAAGAACAAGCAGCTGTGCCTTCATTAAACTAAATCTAATGCTCCTGTTAATGGCTACACTCATTAAAATAGTTTTTATGTAGAAAGTTTAAAAAACCACCCCACACAACCAGGAGGTGGTTCATGACCTGGGTGTTGGCTTTCACATACATCCCCTTCCCCACAGTAACAAAAAGGATACTGACTTCTGTAGTGGTGAACTGATCTCTGAGA
This sequence comes from Notiomystis cincta, assembly GCA_013398075.1. NCBI lineage: Eukaryota > Metazoa > Chordata > Aves > Passeriformes > Notiomystidae > Notiomystis > Notiomystis cincta. The sequence goes on along the minus strand of VZRX01019025.1, from coordinate 220,846 downwards.
AAGTCCAGGTCTTCCTCTAGAAGATCGAGGTTTTTTGTGGCTGTTGACAAATTCTTCTCTAACAGAGCCTGAGCTTCATCAATATCATATTCAAGCATCACATTGGCCTAAAAAAGAGAGTGATAAAAGCTCTCACTCCTCATTGTAAGGACTGAGCCACACCAAGCGTATTTTAGGCTGTTGTTCTGAACTAATCATGTTAGCAACAGACTGTCCAGAACAGGCAATGTCTGAATCCACTTGAGGCCTCCACCCCTCAGTAACTGAGTAATAAATCTTCCTAGTGACTTAAAGATTTTCTTCCTATAGTTAAGCAAGGAGGCATTTCTTCCCCTGGGCACCATTCAGCCTTTCAGGTGTCAGCATCTCATCCTCACTGGATTTGAAAAGTCAGAGACCTTACATTTCTTAGCAGCACCTTGCAGGTGCCACACAACTCCGAAACAGTTTTTGTTGGATTTAAGATAAACCTCAGGCTCTGTGTGGAATGGTGACCAACAGCTGGCACTGTCAGTAACAAGAGCTACTACAGGTATTAAAGATACAACAGGTACAAAAGTCCTCTCTGATGCTGAACACACACTGTTTGTGTGTTTCAGTAAGAAGATACAGGGTGAGATAAGAGAGCAGTACCAGGTGAAAATGCACCAATAAGACTTTGTCCTGTTGAAGAACCGTGCCCTGAATGGAGCCAGAGGCTGTGACTGACAGGATCCCAGGGAAGGCTAGACTGAGCTGCCAGAGCTGGACAAGCTGTGTTTAAAGCAGGTGGAGGGCAGAGATGCCCAGTCACAGTGACACACACAGCCCAGCACAGACTGTCAGCAACAAGCAGGAGAACGGCAGAAGGCCAAGAACACCTAAATAAAATGAACTTTCTCTGATGTTCTGTTAGAAAATACCTGGGATGCTCCATAAAAGTCAGAGTTTATGAATTCTGAAGAGTCTCCTAATAAAAACAGGTATCAGAATTTTTTTTTCTTTTTATGACAGAAGTGGGAGAGGTTGGGAACAACTGTATAATTAGTCCAGATGCTTATGTGTCAATAGTGTTTCTGTCCTAACCAAGACGTTTTGTTTGGCAGCCAGCACTGGAATTTAGGAACATTTGTGATTTAAAAGTCTCAAAATAGGCACCATCAGTTAATCTCCACATATAATGAAGCCTCTAAATAAAAATACTGCAACCTGAAATTGCTTAAGTATTTAGGAATCTGGGGTGTGAATGCTGATCCCACCAGGTTTAGTGCAAAGTCCACTCTAAATGCTGGCAGAGTAACAGAAATCCCATCTTTCCCTAAGAAGGTGCATGAAAAGGGAAAGCAACATGCTGAGTACACGTAACAAAAAGATGGGAAGCTACTTGCCAAACTAAGGTATTTTCCTGGGCACATTCCCATGCCAGGCAATGGTGGATGTTAATTTGAACCAAAAAGTGACAGAAATGGTAAGGGAAACACAAACTTTTGGGAAAGAACAATCCAGCAAAAGACAATTCCCTGAAGTTTTACTGTTCAGGAGCCAAACAAAAAGGAACAAGAAATTTTCACTAACACACTGAAGTTTCCTGGTTAGATGAGCTCTGCCTCCAGGGTGCAGCACCACCACACACCCAGCAACAGAATCGTGCCCACTGCAACCAGGCAAGACAGCAACCAAAACACTCCTTCACAAGCCTTTTGTAAGTTACTGAAACAGTTCCAGAGAAAGGTCCATTTTACTTACCCCCAACCACAAACAGACTTTATCTGTAGGAGGAACTGAAGCTTTGCAGTAGAGATTATCTGCCAATAAAAATCTGGTTTCCATTGGATGTGTGGAATCCTTAAGACAAATGATAAAACTTACAATTGCTATTTTCACTGGAGACATGTTAAAGACATAAAACTTGAATAAAGAGCACACTTTTCTGCTTTTTGCCATTGATACAGTATTAACTGCATGGAATTCTACATAACTTCAACATCTAAGTTAGAACTCCAAGAATAATGCATTTTTAAAAGATACATTTAAAAACAATACAGAAATCTCTATAAAGAATGGAGATGAAGTCAAAGCTTAGCTGCAATCTATACACTATTAAAAATGAAGTCTGCATTACAAACATTAACTTTTTTTGAACTAGCTTCCAAAAAGTACTACATACCTTTAAAAACAATTCTGTTATTTATAAAGGCATATTAAGTGTGCTCTCCAAAACATTTCTTGCAATGTGTTCTGTTAGGGTGGAAAGGTAGTTAGCTTTTCTCATACTCATTAGATATTCAAAATAATTTACCTTTTTCTTCTGCATGTGTTTTAAAATTTCTAATGTCTGTTTAATTTCAGGAATCTGACTTTTTAGCCTGTGAATTAACAACAGTCATAATTTATTATTTTACAGAGACACAAGGTTTCCTAAACAAGTGATCAGTTTTATTACACAGTCCACCCTCCACTTTAAAACTTGTTAACAACTTTTTCCAGCTTACAAATGCAGGTCTGAAAGACATGGCATGTAAAGGCAGCTCAGCTCCAGCTTCACCTGCCCCTCACAACACCGAGGTTTGCTGGCTTTGGAGGCACAGCAACCCATTCCTCTTTCACATGGGAACAACACACAGTAACAGTAACAGACCCCCTTTACTAAAATGGTACATTTTGAAAGTTTGTAATCTCTCAGAGGACAGGGAAACCTCGGCAGAAATACGGGTAAGAAACCACAGCAGGTAAAACAAAACAAGTGTGTTTTATCTGAGGTTCGTGGACTATTCTGACAGTGAGAACCACAGGACTCTGCACAGTTAAAGCAAAAGCTCTCCCCAACAGCCCTGGCAGAGGCACTGGGATCCCCATGGCCTTCCTGGCCACTAGACTTATTATTTTTTAAAAATAGAACTGTGCTAAACATTGCCCAATTTTGCAAAAATTACAACTTACCTCCTTTTCTTTTGAGCAAGATTAAGTTCCAAAAATTTATACTTCTGATACTGCTCATCCAACTTCTTAAGAACTACATCAGCTGTCTCATTTCCAGGCTGTTTCATAAAAGAATCTACATCTTCCTTTAAGGAGAGAAAGAAACCCTCAGTGTTAGAAGAGTTTTATGGAAATCATAGACACAGACATGCTATCATCTTACTGCAGCTACATCTAGAGGAGGTTTGAATTGTAAACAAACTTTTTTCTCCTGGACTGGAGTACAAAAGCATTTTGTTTCTTTTCTTAGCCCCCTCTTCATTTCCCCCCTCTGCTTTTTTTGGTAAGGAACTAAGGGATAGGTGCAAGGATTATTTCATAACCATATTTGTGGGTACATGGTTGGTGGTGCTTTCAGTCCTGGTGGATGTCAAGTAACATCTTACAGGGGTGGGTATCCACAGAGCATGGCTAAACCTGGATTTCCTGCCTGTAAAGCAGGGATAATGCTTCTCTGTGGCTAACCAGACTAGGAAGTATTTTGGATCAAACTGCTGAAGGGAAAGAGTCCACCTGATCAAGCAGGTTGTGGCAGAGAAAGACACGAAGGGGGGAAAACTGAGGGATCTGCTCAGCAGGCACTGTGGAAGGGAACAGGTTTCAGAAGCTCCTTCTGTAGTCAGCAGGAAGCCACAGAAACCTCTAGAGGACAACTCCAGCTAGTCCTGCCATCAGCTGGAAAAGCTGCCAGAGAAGAAAGGCCTGAGCCAGCCTCAGAATCCCAGGGAGCAGTTCACCTGCCTGGGGACAGTGTTCCCAGCCTCTGAAAGGTACCTCAGGCCAGGGGTCAGCCACGTGTTTCTGGCCTCACCACCATCTCCACACACAGTTCCAGATGGCCCCACTCCTCCACTGAGGTAATCCTGCCCTTGTCTTCACAGCTCAGTAAAACCTGATGGAAACCCTACCACAGGCCTCTTCAGCTCCTCCTTTTGAACTTGCTGCCTTTATTCCAGAGGTTTCACACCAGAAAAAGACTGTAATATGTTACTAAAGTGGTATCATGGAGCTGCTCCCCCTCATCATGATGCTTTAACTGCCTTGGCTAAAGAAACTTACCAGGAAATGACTGAATCTGGTAATCCCTGCCCTCCTTATCCTTAAGGAAATCTGTAACAGACACAAACCCCACGGCCTGCAGCAGGCAGCACTCCAGGTGGTAGATCCAAACTCAAGAGACCAGACTGCCTGAGAAATGCCTTGAGCTACCTCACAGTCTGGGAAGCATTCCTGCCTCTGGATAAAGCTCCTAGAGAAGACTTCAAAGAAAACAAGGATGAGGTTTGGGAAAGTGTTGTAGAAGTGAGGCCTGAGGATACTGTGGAATGAAACTCCCTCTTGTGGAAGGAGCTCTGCTCATTCAAACCACCCGGGGCAGAAAGCAAAACCTGCCCCCAGAGCCTGCCTGGCACCCAGCCCTGCCTCAGCTCCTGTGCACACAGGCAGGGCACAGTCCATGTCCTCCTGAAACAGATGCTGAGAAATGAACCCAGAAGTAAATCCAGGCCCCCTGTATACTGGTGATCTCCTTCCACTACATCATGTCCCAGCTGAAGCTGAGCTCAGATTTACCCCTAAGTGTTTCCAGCTGGGGCTTCCAAGCCTGCTGCTCAGGCCCTTGTCCCACCTCCCCATCTGCAAGGCCAAGGCACAGTCACTTCTTTAAGCTGGACCAGAACAGCTCTGAGGCACAGCTGCTGTCAAAGCCTGTGGGATCCCCACTCTGTGGTGTGTCCCACAGCACCTCCACTGCAGAATCACCTCACAGGTTTCTGCAAGGACCTGCCAAAACTCATCTCCATCTTTACAGGAAGGAAATTCACTGGCAAAGCCCCATGTTGCACACTTCAAGCCAAGCCCCAGGAATGTTGTGTAGAAGCCCTGAAATGCAGCAGGATAGAGCACTCCCTATGGTTCTCTTCTGAGTGATGACCCAAATAAAGAGCTGCAGGCACTCACTCTGCAGAGCTTCATCACCTGGGGGCATGTGCAGAGAAGTGACAAGAGATACCAGAGTTACTGTTTGCAGACCTGCAGCTTCACACCTGCTGAAGAAGGCAGAACAAAGAAGGCATTTTATTTGGAAATGTCTAGGCAACAGCTCAAAACCACCACAGCTGGAAGTTCTGTCTGGAGAGTCTGTGATCCAGTAAAACCCTGTGTCTTAACATTACTCTGAGTGCTTGACATCACTTGAAACATGGAAAAGGACAAGAATTCACTGATCAGTTGCCTCAGAGAAGACATCAGCCATGAATTGTGTGAAGAGCCTCTACTGAACCAAGACACTCACAGAAAACATCTCTGAAGACAAGATTCACAGTCAGGCTGCCCATGAAGCACGAGGGGGGAAATGTCAAGCAAGAGATCCTCAAGTCTTTAAATGATTTTGAAATAGAAACCTATTTTCTGAAACAAAAAAAGCTCTAGTAAAACCTACCCTCAAGACAGTAGTATTTTCACTCTGCAGAGCAGAATACCATTTAAACTTCTCAGCATAAGCTTATTTTGAATAAAAGGAAGTCTGTCTTAACATCTGCATCCAAGTACTCTATGATCACTATAAAGGATCTCTTCTGCAGACACACCTGTATTTGATCAGACCACCTCTCAAAACTGAGAATTAGGAAGCTTCCAGGATGTTTAGATCCAGAGGTTATGAAGAATGAACAGAAGCACCAGACCAAGGCACAGCCCCAGCACTCTCAGAGCTGTCTGGTACAGCACACAAGGTACTTCAGACACAGGCACTGAAAGGAAGCTACATGGAACCAAACACAACAGCCAGCAGCATGGGGTGGGGAGGTGACAGGTGCCCTTCAGGTGTTTGCTGAGCCTGGCTATGTCCTGCTACCTGCCAGGGTGGCCACCTGCACTGGAGAGGCAGCACAGGCCACAGGCTCTCCTCTCTCAGGATTAGTGAGGTCTCTCAGGGCAGCTGAAGGCGTGGCCCTTCCCTTTCACTTTCGCCTATGTCGGTCTCCCACGAGGCATGGAAGGAAGTCAGCCTGAAGCAGCAATGGTTTTCCATCCAGTAAGGATTTGCCAGATCCTAATTACTGTTAAAAACCCTTAAAGGAAAAGGAGGAACTGGATCGCTGAAGGCAAATGCATGGTCCTGTATGGTCAGGCCCTATGCCCAGACAAGGCACATCAGCAGTACAAGCACTACCTCCAGAAACACCAGAATGCAAGTCAAACCAATTATTTCTATAAAAGCAGCTGTAGCAGATGGGGCAGACATCCAACACTCCCCAAGATCCCCAAGGCAGCCAGGTACAGCCACTCCGATCAATAGTTATCGATCAAAGGAAATAGAACAGCAATCAAGCCCGGGTACCAAGAGTGAGCTCACAGTGAACTTGTGTCACTGGATAACTCACTGACTCCTGCTTTTCAGCCACTCAACAGAATCACCAAGCGCTCGGGACATCAGTTTTTAAAGCTGGATAAACAAGTTCGGCCTGTTTTCCAGAAGACACACATCTGCCGGTTTTCAAGAGCACACGGGCGCTTCTGAAGAATCCATCTCAGAGTGTGAAACGCGGTGAGAGGAGGGGAGATGCTGGGAGCGGTGCCCGGAGCGCGGCCCGTTACGCGGGGCCGGAGCGGCACACGGCGCGCCCCACACGCCCTGTGCCCGGGGGGCTCTCGGGGCGCGCCGCTCACTGCCCCGAGCCGGCCAGGGCGAGCTCGACGCGGCTTCCCAGCTGCTTCTGCGGCGCGCAACGACGCCGGCTCGGCACCGACACGGGACAGCCCGCCGGGAAACGCTCGGCGCT
>VZRX01019025.1:103780-214081 GCA_013398075.1 Notiomystis cincta | reverse complement strand
CGCCTCGCTGCCTCCGGCCGCCGCCATTTGGGAACGGACGGTGCATGCGCGGCGTGCGCCAGGACGCCGCGGCTACGTCATGACGTCGACGCCGAGCGCGAGGCGGGGAGGGCGGGGCGGTGGCGGCCCCGGGCGCCGCCCTTTGGCCCATGAGGGTGAGGAGGGTGAGGAGGATGATGAGGATGGCTGCGGATGGCTGCGGAGGGAAGAGGAAGGCTCCGCCCGGAGGGGCTGCCGGGGGCGGCAGGAAGCGCGAGTGCCCTGCTTGCGCCGTGCCGAGATCGCGGGATGTCGCTTATGCCACCCTGTGCCCCGAAGGAAGCGCCCTTCTTTCTAAAGGCGGCGGCTCTGCCCTTCCCACAGCGTGGGTGACAAGCGCGGTAGAGCCAAGAGGAGCCCGTAACTGAACTGACAGTAAACACCTCTGGGGCATCACCGGTAATGCCCGTCTTGCCGCCAGTCAGTCAGCTCGTGAGTCACGGCCGCTCTCGGGGGCACGGAGCGAGCGCCGCTGCTCCTGTCACAGCGCAGGCCGAGCCGCCGCTGCCCCTCACGGCTGCCTCAGTCCCCCGGCTCGCTCAGCGCCGCTGCCCCTCACGGCTCCCTGACCCCCCGGGCTCGCTCAGCGCCGCTGCCCCTCACGGCTCCCTGAGCCCCCTCACGGCTCCCTGAGCCCCCTCACGGCTCCCTGAGCCCCCTCACGGCTCCCTGAGCCCCCTCACGGCTCCCTGAGCCCCCTCACGGCTCCCTGAGCCCCCGGGCTCGCTCGGCGCCGCTGCCCCTCACGGCTGCCTCAGCCCCCCGGGCTCATTGCCCCTGCCCAGTACTCCAGCGCTGCGATGGAAGCGTGACAGAGCACGAACGAACTACTCAGCACTCCAAGCTCACAACCGGAAACAGAAATACAGCTACTAAAACCAGAGTTTTCTGGTTTAGAAGCAAGGAACACCTGCAGCAGCCACAGCGCCTTGGCCTGGCTGCTGGAACGATGACGGGTGGGGAATGAGCCCAGCCCAGGCAAACTCAGCCAGAAGCCACAGTCTCCCTGGAGCCCTCTGCAGTGTAAACACAGGAGGAACAAGCAATCGAGCAACACTAATTCAGCCGTGGTATCAGCATTAGAGAAAGCCTTAAGCCTGAGAACACAAAAAATGATCACATACACACACACCTTGCATATGCCAAAGTTTATTTTTTTCCAAAACTTGTTTCATCAAATAATTGGATATGAGCAGTTTTTAAAAAAATGAACAATTTGCGTATTAACAAATTGTGAAGTTCCACAATTAAAATATCAACACAGCCAGTCTTGTGCTTAGGCTTCTTTTTAAAAAAATTATTCATAGAACATAAACCCTTAGATTTTTTTTCCAGTTTGTGGCTAGTATATTTTCCACACATTCTGTATTCTTATAAAATGAAGGAACTCACATAAAGGAACAGCTGTACAAGAATACATCTGAAAATAAGCAACGTAAATTTTCGTAGCTCCTTTTAAATAAATATCCAATAAAAGGCACAAACCTGTTATGGGGGAAAACATAACATACAAAACAAGACCTATTAAATAAATAAAGTGTGGGTTGGGGTGAGGGAAATCTGTTCCAGCACCTATTTTGTCATTGCTCCAAGATGAAATTCCAGCCAAACATTTGGTAAGGATTAAGCTTAATCACAAGGATACACATCTGAGATATACTGCAAGATCTGACGTTACAATTCCTGTTGTAACTGTACCAGTTACTACAATCTCTTTAAATAAATGACCATGAGAATCTGCATGAAGCAGTGATGCAGTGATGTACAGATCAATGACAAGTCAGATACATCTTCAGAATCATAGCAACAGGTTTTCTATACTCCTAGCTATCACTAATGTATAAATGATAACATTGTACAGTTTCCATTGCTCAAAAATATAATCTTTTAAATGGAAATAAATGACTGATACAGTGCCTTTAGATGTTATCCTTACAATACAAACTACCCCAAACAAAGTTTTCCTTTTTATGTACAAATTAAGCACCGATCCACAGTGCATACTATTCTAATTGTAACCCCCCCATCCCTGCCACACATCAAAAAATCCAGCTGGGGATAGATACACCCTGTTTTCAGTCTTGTAGTCAGAAGTTTTGTTGTTACTTTTGTGTGTGTGGTTTTTGTTGTTGGTTTTGTTTTTTTTTTTTTTTCTTAAACAAAAGTCCATTTGTTATTTTACCTACAAATATTCCACCACTATGTGCACAGAACTGAGATTCTTCTAGTACACATCTCCAAAATTTATTAAAAAAACTCCAAAAAATCAGTAACTTCTTGGAGGCAAAGTCAAACTCTAGAGAACATAAGAAACCCCCAGTTATTTAGAGAGGTACACGTTCAAGTCCAAGAGGCCTCACACAATCCACCTTTCCAAAGTCCCTCAGAAGCCATCCCATTGTGTATTCCATGATATTCCTGCCTGTAGCAGCACCAAGTCCCAACAGTGAGGCTCGAGTGACCCACTAAAGTACAATAATGCAGAGTGTACACTGAATTCTTCCTCCTTGTTCAGAGGAACATGGAGAGACATCTTAGTTATCAGCTTCCTGAAGTATTCAGAACATGATTCTGATCCAGTGAGTTGGAAGGAAAGTCACATTTATATACATATCTCTTCACTCATCACAACTACTGCTCACAGCTCCTGCAGGCTGGTACAGTCACCCTCAGGAACAACCCTGGTGCTCAAAGTGGGGCTTTTTGTGGAGAATAAGTTCTGAGCCAAAAAAGCCTTGACAGCATCCTAAGTCCTTGGTTTTCATTTCTCATGTATGTTATTTAAACACATACTCTGTCATTTTATGTGTTCCAGTACATGCACAAGGAAGAGGGGGGCAAAACCCAGTCCTGTGCACTCTTGTGCAGAGAGAAGGTACAAAGCCATCTTTGCTTCACAAGGATCAAGCTGAAAGCTGTGGTTCAAAGCATCAAAAGAAGGTAGGTTATAAAGTTTTTAAAACATACTTTGTGGCTGTTTCTCCTTTTTTAATACAGTAAGTTGGTATCAGACAGCTTTGCTACAAGAAAGCAGACCAAAAGATTAAAAGATCCAGAGCACATCAGAAGTAGTGCAAGCTATTATCCAGTACTAAATCCATTTCTGAGCCAGGTATATTCCAGATATTCAGAATGCTCTGAAATAAAGTTGTACAATATAACAAATATATACTGCTTGCCAGGCATTTATTTGCATATTTTATTAAAATAATGCATTATTACTTACACAACTCAGTATAAGAAAGAGACCTAACAGCTTACAGTGCTAGAACTGCCTGCTTGTAGCACTCTCACTTCTGCCATTAATGCCCAGACATTTATAACTACATGGACTGCTCTAATTTGAACACAAGACTTTTGATTGCTGAGTGAATCTATGGAATTCACTATTTCTTAAATAAACAGTCCCCTCAACACAACGACCCATTCTAAATGGCATCTATTCCCTCATAATGTGGAGGGCAACTATAGGCACTGAAGAACTCATTGGCTTAAAATTGTACAACTGTTCAACCCAATAAAGGTGGATTAAAGCTTGAAGCCCTTTGTAATTCAAACTCGAACATTAAACTGCCATATATTGGTCCAAATTCTTTCAAAATCAATACACATCAAGGAACACTGAGTTTTAAATTTCTGCAAGGTTTCATTTTCCAGGAAATTAGCAGTTACAGATTTCAAGGGGAGAAGAGTTTTGTTTTGTTTCTTTTGTATTGATTCATTTGCAAGATATTTACCATAGGGTTAAGAAATACTGCTTTTGCACTCTTTGGATAGAATTAAGCATTTGGAAAAATAGAAGGGTTGTTCTCACTCTGAGGAATGTGCTTAATTTAGAAGTTCTCTGCAGGAGAGTTTGACAAGGTTCTCAGGCCTATCTGCATTTATGGTGAGAGTCACAGATATTTCTGCAATTACAGACTCTCCAAAGGATTAAAGACATGCTATGCTGGAGGTCTATTTATTGTAACAACAGAAAACTCAGCTTTAATATTAATCATTATTAGAAGTAACTTTACAGGAGAGCTTTTCATTGCATTTTGCCACAAAACTTCTGGGGGAAAGGTTGTTCCCATTTCTATCTATTTAATTATAACTATTGGGTTTTTTAATACTATCACTTTTTATCAGACAGTGAAAAATACAAGATAAGGCATTTTCACAGCCAATTTCAGTTCTAGAGGAAGATTCTCAAGTACAAAATACGTTGCAGAAGTCTGTACATATCTGACCCATTGTGAACAGCAATACTTCATAAATTAATTGATTTTAAAGATATTCCTCTCAAAAAGAGTCTGGATTTCTTAATGTAGCATTTTTACCTTGAAATTACTACAGAAGAAAAAGATTACTGCAGCATCAAAGAAACAATTATCTAAAAGTTTACATGTATTTACACATTTAAAAATAATTACTTTTATATGGTTTACAACTAGATTCTTATCTCAAAAAGAAGCACAAGCTATTCTCTACAGCTGGATAATTTCAAAATAGTTGCCAGTTCACAAGTGTCAGCATGATTGCAAGGTTTGAGTCTTTTGACCTAATGAACTTTAGAAAGAAGAAGTGTCTCTCTTGCCTCTAGTGCAGTTACCAACAAGACTCTCAGACTGCTCCCATGTGCTCTGGCTGGGGCACTGACAGACACTGGCTCCCAAAGCTGCTCTTCCCTGCAGAGGAGGTACCCATGGAAGTGCAGCTGCTGGAGGCTGCATGAGCTGTTCCAGAACACACTCACTTCCCCTACTCCATCACACACTTGCAGCCTTGCAGCTGTTGGCTCTTTTTACTTACCCCTGTAATACTGACACACCAATGGAGCAATTTATTGGTTTTACTATGTCTATGTAATATGTGTCTTGTTGATTCACAGCATTTCAAACTCACATTATAAAGTTTGCAAATTACTATAAGCTATTCTAATGTGGAAAAAGCTGTCTGATTTCACACAATATTTGCCTTATGATAATGAAAGCATTGCTCTTATCAGAGTATTTATTAGAGCACATAAAAATTTTATTGCTCAATTTGATTTGTGTTGTGTCTTGGTTACAACAGCCACAGAATTTATGGATAAAATAAATAGCTTTGATATTCTCAGTCAATTCCTAAGGTAATCCACTGATGATTAAGGTTGTAGAGCAATCATGTAACCTTCTCCTTGATTTTGAACACGATAATCCAGCTTGCACCTTCTGAGTCAACCTCAATAAAAATACAGTTTTCTGCTGAGCAGTTAAAAAAAATCAGGGAACAAACATGACTTGACACTGCAGTGACTGTTATAAACAAGAATCTCTAAAGCATTGCAGTTCAAAATAATATTGTATTATACAGGGAATAAACAGTTGCCCTGTTCAGGAACATAATGGAAAGATTGAAATTCAGTCCTTTCATTTTTTACCAGTATTTGGTTGTTCTCACATCTTGTTGCTTTGGTGGCTCTACATAAACTGTATCTGTGAAACAAAGATTATGTATTAATGCCACTTACATAACAAATGGCTTCCCAGTGTTTTAGAATAAAGAATCTCTTTGACTGCCTTGTTACTTATAAGTTAAGTCTATAGGCTTTGGCACTTTAAAAAACCCCCAAGAATACCAAGAGCTGTGTGTTTGGATAACAGGAGTACAGCTTCTCCAGCGGGAATGTTCTCTTGTCCATGCCTTTTTCACTCCCACATCACCTGATCCCTCAGGAAGCTCCCAGCACTGGTATGTTCAATATGACTAAACCAAGTATCCAGCTCATGTCATAGGGAGACTAAAACCTACATACCTTCACCACTCCTGTTTACTTCTTACTGAAACAGTGAGAGGTAAAAATCTGATTTTTACTCTCTTCCTTGCTTCCTGCAATTCCATCACCTGAATTTGCCTCCTCACCAGCAAAAGCTGCTGCCCTTGACTGAGGAACCCCCCACTTTCACATGCAGAAATACACCAGCAGCCTGTCATGAAGCATTTGGTTGTGTTTACCAAGGCTGAAGTTTCAATGCCAACAAGATTAAAGAGCACTGTTCACCTGAGTTTCAGAAACAGGTGCAAAAGGATTTGTTGGCCTTAGACCAGGCTGTGTATACATCATTGACTGGGGTGCCATCAAAGGAGCAGCTCCAACCTGAGGAGGTACCTGTGAGAAAAACAAAAACCACACAAAACAAATATATAAAATTCAAACTCCTTCCACAAGATACATCTTTTTGTATTTTAAGTATAGTAGAAAAGAAACATATAGACACATACACATAGAATAAAGTCCAAGCTTTTAAAAACCTCCACCATATAAACCTCAGAGTCATCTCTTTCAGTGCAGTGTGAGAAACATACCAGATTTCACATGCTATTGCCAATACACTTAATTTGCAGGATGGTTTGAACATCATAATTCATGACATGAAACTCTCTGCTAGAGACAAGTCACTTTTCAGGAATACAAAACAAGTCACATTTCTTACCATTCCATATACAGGCACTTGAGGTGTGGTCAATGGGTAAGTGATAGGAGCAGGTACCTTTAATCAAGAAAATTTTATATTTTAGAGAAACTCATACATACTTAGTAACATATATATAACACTTTGAAAACCACATATTTTTCAGTACTTAAAAAACCCAATGTATTTACAAGAAATTGACTTACATATCCAGGATAGTGTACTCCATTCTGGCATAGCAAAAGGATAAGATAGAAAATTATTTAATAGGTATTCATGCTGGAAATTCTAACTAAGGGATGGATTCAAGTCCAGTACCATAACAGTTTGTAACTATGCTCATTTATTAAAACAATTAAAGTGTGAGGAGAAAAAGTGCAAGGACAGTAACATCAGTTACTATGCTTGGAAAGTTACCACTAGTACAACTTACAGCAAAATTAGAAATTCAGCCATATTGCTTGCAAAAGCATGTGTGTGAAAAGCTTTTAGAGGGCATGGCATGCAATGCTCCTTCCTCCTCCCATTATTAGAGAAGGGCACAGAAAAAAAGCCAAGAAAGCCACTGACCATTGGGCTTAAGAAGTGAACAGCAACAGATGTTTAGTCAGATTGATGTTTCCCACATCCTAACATCTGATGTTGGCACATATCACAGTGTGAAAAAAGAAAAACAAAGAGCATTCTAAGCCTTATACCAGGTCATGTTCACAGAGATGGCAATGCATGTGCTTCATAAGGCCATGCTTTGTTAAGCAGTGCTAATTACAGAGACCCAAGGGCTGGGTGAAACACTTGGCTGTGGGATAGGATGCAGTGGTACATGAGCTGGAGGGTTAGTTCTGAGTGCCACAGGCCACCCAGGACACTGAGACCTTTACAGTTCTGGGGCACAGATAAAGAGGCTCATAGCTGAAAGCCAGATCTTCACACCAGTAATTGCTGGGAGTTCCAGGAAAATGCATGACCACACACCTGGCATAAAACAGTCAAATGCTCAGACCCAATGAACACATGCCATAAAAACAGAATTTAAATCCACAGTGATCAACGAGTACTAAGGTACCCTCTATGTTACAGAAATAATGCATCAGCACTCTAACAACACCTTCTAGAGCACCTGGAGGGCATAAAGAGATTGTATGATCTCAAAAAATCTCACATAAAAGTGCAATACAACTGTGCCCTCTCATCAAAGCTTTTAGTCTCATTTTTGAGTCCAATACTGGATTTAATACTGTATTAAACTTCTCTAATTCTGAATGAGCATAGTCATGTAAGACAAGGAAAATGAGCATTAGAGGCAAAACTATGCTTATTGCAAAATTAAGTCAGACAGCAGTCCAAAATTTACAGCAAATGTGGTAATTATCTAATTGTCTACGTAACTGAGATGAACATCTACTTCCCTCTAAGACAGCTATATTTTAGAAGTGATTCATATTTCTATGACTATATTATGAATACAACACACTTGAAAAATCTCTTTTAAAAGCATAGGAAAGCCAGTTGCCTACAAATATCCCTCCTAGAAATGAAAATTCTTCATTTAAATAACTATAAAAGATACACTTAACATTTTGTACTGTGTTAAAAATATGAAGTTGCTGTTGAGCATTATCAGAAGTCCAAACTGCTGCTTGACCTCATTATTAAGGTGCCTTGCAAGGGTTGCAGCAATGTTTCATGATAAAACTGAAAACAGAGCAAAGACTGGAAGGAACAACAGTTTTTCCCTTAAAACATTCTCTGGATTCTTAAAAGGTGGATGTTTGTGTGCACATGTGTGTGGGAGAGGGAGTGGGACCATCTCAAACATGCATATCAAGAATTTTCTGGACTGGGATCATTTGTTTCAGCTCCAAAAGAATTTATGAACTGAGACAGGTAATCAGCCTTTCACTTGAGTTGCAAGTCCTTAATGGACAAGTTTTCAGTGAGGGAAATGAAGCATGCTAAAATCTCTACCTCATTCACTATGATCCCCAGTCTAGTATCAAATGCCTTTGCTGTTCTTTATAAACTAACTCATGCAGAGAAGCAGCATTTGCTAGAATGAAGGGAGATTTCACAGTAGAGCAGTTACCATGTGTGGAATAGTGGGTAAGGGAGTCGGGTTCCACGTGGTCGATGTGCTTGTTTTCGCTTGCCAGTTTGTTCCACCAGTAAGTTTTTTCTCTGTAGGCTGAGACCACTGCATATCTGATCTAAAAGGAAACCATGGTGTTAGTTTCATGGAGAGGCAACAGCCAGAGTAAAACAACCTAACAGGAAACCTAAACATGCCTTAATGCATGCACATAGCTGAGCTCTATGAAGAATTTCAGTAATTACTTCTGTATCTCTTCTCCAGTAAGTGTGAAGTTTGGGGGCTCTGTTTGTGCTGAAAGTGAACTATCAGTACTGCACTATGGATATAATGATTAACTGGAGTTTGGTGTAACTTTTATAGTGTGTCACAAAAATAAAAATACTTCAATAAAATTACTGCAATTGCAAAACTAATTTAACTGAGCTACTTCAAGAGTTAAGGGTGGCTGTGTTATGGTGACTGACCACAAACACTGTCCCAATGCACTTCTCAGCTATTTCAGATTACTTCAAGAGTTGAGATTCTTGTCATGTTAGTGCCAGAGACTATCAAATAGTCAGGTGAGAATATTCTAAGTACATATTTACACTTACTTTTTGGATGGAGTTCCTCCAAAGCCAAGATCTGTGGGGGAGAAGAAACAGACAAAACCCTTAAGCATTTTAATTTGGGAGAGAAAAAAAGCTTGTTTTGCTTTCAGTAACAAATGGGAAAATTAATTTTAAAAGCTTCACACTTACTTCCAACTAGATTAGCAAGTGAAGAATCGAGGTCATTTGCCAAAATTTTTCCACTTTGCTGGCTGGCTACAGTGGCTCTTTGACTTTGTGGTGGTACTGTGGGTTGCAATACATCATCTAGAAAGTTAAAATCTAAACAAAGAAAATAAAAGCAACTGTTAACAAAATGGTCACATTGCATTTAATAGACAACATCCATAGGCCAGGGAGGTATTTTCTTTATAGAACACTAATTTGAGTATTTATATGTGAAGGTGCAAAATGATGAAAGTATTTAAGACTTTGATAGAAGTGTAGTTTCTTACTTTTTATGGAATACTTTTCTGTACCTACTAAGCTAAAAGAATCTTTAGCTTTACTTCAACAATACTTTGCTATACAGAAGAGGGACTCTAACTCAGGTATTCTCCAAGAAATACACACAGCCAGTTCTGCACTTCTGCAAGTGCTGTGCCTCTGAGTGGAGTCAGAGGGAAGTCACCACCATGAATCAAGAGAAAGCAGAGAACACAAATGAACATGGGCTTACCCGTTAGGAGACATCCCGTGGGCCACGGTCAAAGTTTGTTCCCCCAGAGAGAGAGGAAACAGTTATTACACAGAGAATTAAATCAGTCAAAGCTAATTTTAGTGTAAATAACTACAACTGATTGCCTCTTATCAGCCCATAACCACCTTGCAAATATATTAAGTTATTAAATTTTCAACTGCAATAGCAATTATGCTAAATTGTTAAGCAACTTTGCCTGCAGGATATCAATTAGTCATAAGGCAGTTTTTACCACTTGCAGTTCTGTACTCTGCTGCTGTAGATTTTCCTCCAAAAACAGCATCAAAGTCCACATTAATTGTTGAAGAGGTGGTACTTGGAGGAGCTGAATGAAGAGGAAAACCTGAAAAAAAAGGTTGAGTAATGAAATACATCCCTGAAGTAATACACTCATTCCAGTGAAACCAGAAAGTTTTAAAAACAAAAAGAATCAAATTACCATCAACAGTCACAGGATGATACACAGAAGCATATGTTGGTTTATGACCACTAAAGTCATCTTTGCAAAAAGAGAGAAGAAAATAAGATCAGTTTCAGAGAGAAAAAGGAAGAGGGAACCTAACAATTAAGTCTAGAGTTAAATACCAGGAATTTTTAATATTATAAAAAGTTGAAGTTTTTTATTTTACACATTTGAAAAGCCAAGTTACTCCTGTACTCCTCATTACAAAAGAGAAAGGAGGTTGCAGTTTGAAAGAAATCAGCAGATTTCAGCTGCAAGTCTTAGGGTGTCTAGACTGGGCAAGCAGAACAAAATAATAATTTATTTCAGCTACAGAAATAAACTTTTAAAGAAACATATAATTTACTACATCTGGAATTAATGCACCATTTTCACTTGTTGATAAAAAGTGAAGATTGGCCCAAAGCACAAAAAGATTACATGGCCCACATTATTAGCATTATCATCTCCAATTGCAAATAAATTATATGGGATTTGTTTTTTTTTACCACTAAACAGTTCCACTGTTTGTTTGGAGGAAAAAGAAGAATTGATGAAAGGGGTGGCAGATTTTACAGCTTCTTCAACTGGCTTCATGTCAAAGATGTCCAGATGAGGTGGAGAACCAACACAACCATTTGAAGACGAGAAAGGACCTTTCAGATGCAGAAGTGAAGGAAAGAATACAGAGTACAAATAATGGAAAAGAAAAACAGACTGAAATGATTGAATATGAGAATCTCTAGACAAAGTCAAATTGTAAATATTCCACTTAATGATCAGTCCATTTAGATACAAAGTTTTAGTTTCAGAAAGAAATCCTAACAGCTCTCTATTTAGGGAAAATGACTCCAGTATTTACATTGGGTGGGAGGGGGAGAATGGCAGAACACGTATCAAAGAAGTTAGATACTATATTTTTGGCTTCAATAATCTACCTTTTAAATAGCATATAAGAGTATCAATTCCACCTGTTAAAATCCTAACATTTACCATGGTGTTAACATTGCCTTCTTTTGGCATTTAAGCCATTTCTTTGACATCTAACCTGACCATTCTTTGGAAGGATGGGAGAAGAAACTGGGGCCCATAGCTTTTTTACAAGAACTCTGAAGTTGCCAACACCTTTTAAATGAGAAGTATATTAAATACTGCTTAATTAAGTGGAAATACTAGTCCAGGATCTCTTCAGTTACACCTGGTTAGGTTTTATTTCCCAGTATTTTTCAACTTTGACCTTTAGTTACGTTTCTTCTCTAGTTACAGTTCCACTCCTTTGTTCCACCAACACTAATGCTATGTGTTCAAGAAAGTTTGTTAGAATTTTCAGATTTACTTCATATTTTGTTATGAATGTTTGGATGCAAAATAGGTAAGGTTTAAGATGCTGATTCAATTAAGTATGAACCTTGTATCCTAAGAATTCCTTTATCATTTAGAGAGTCAAATTAAGGTATGAGCTCACCTCCCCAAGCACTGCTTGCTGATGTTGATATAGCTGGAGTACTTTGCACAGTTGGAACAAATGCAGGCTGAAGATCAAAAAGATCACTAGAAAGATTGGGCATGCTGAATAAGAAATGAGAGAGAGAGAAATATGAAGATATGAAACAGGCATTGTATTCTTGCTTTTATGAACACTCCCACCAATCTCTCTCTTATTTGCTAGCAGCCCATCAACAGCAGTAATACAACAAACTGGTAATTAAGCACTTACTGAGAACATTCCTGTGGGTAAACCAAGAAGACATCAGCAAAAGGTGCCTGAGAGGTAACTAGGATCACAGTTAAGCAGTTGGTTGTGGAGCTAGGGGTCAGTGCAGTAATTTCTGTTTCTTTCAGAGGGCAAAGGATCTCTCACCTATTTGTTGTGGGTGCTGGTGCAGCAAAGAGGTCAACAGCTACAGTGGTATTCACACTTTTTCCTGATAAAGTGCTTGGGGATGCTGATGTGGAAGTGGAATTGGATACTACAGAGATTTCTCTTAATCGCTGCTCCTGAAAGATGAAAGAGACAGTTGGCATTTTAGTCAAATTAATTTAACATTTCAGTCCTGGAGACCTTTTCCAAGAAGAAAATTTTAATTATGGTCTTAACAAATAAAACACTTTTTCTTCTGTAAAGTCCTAAGAACAGAAAAAGAGTTGAAATTAAAGATAGGAGTATTTGTTTTAACAAAGCATGTAAAAATCAAAGTGAGACTTGATGTTTTAAATAATTATTTTTAATCCACAGTAAAGAAGTAAATCACTTCTAGTCAAGCTACACATTCCAGGCTCCCTCCACAGTCACTCAGAGAAACAGCTCAATGGACCTTTGCTCAGGAAGACTCATCTCCCTGCTTTATGAGTCCTTCCTGGTTCAATCCAGACGTTCAGAAATCAGTTTGACAATGTTCAACCCAGTAATGAGATAGCAACAGAACAACCTTGTTTACATTAATTTCAGGTTTACATCTCTCACTTCTTCTAGATATGTCCACTGCTTTTTTACAGCACTGGTCAAGCATGGTTCTATGTTTTACACAGCTCACATTCCTCACATAAAACACTGAGTGACCTTGCAAGCTTCCTCACCTTACACTATTTTACTCAATTATAAAAAAATCATGGAATACAAAACTTGTCAAAAACATCCTACCTTAAGTGCCTGCAGTCTAACTTGTTCTTCCTCCAATGCCTGCTGCTTTTCTTTCTCATCCATCCTGGTGAATGACATTCCTGTATTGGCAAGTGTGGAAACAGCACTGGACAGGGCACTGGCTCTAAAAAGAACAATAATTTTAAAAACCATTATTAAAAAACCCACAGTCAGGTATATATCACTTACAGTTTAATCATCAAGTGCCTTATCTGGTCGTGTGTCACCCTCCTCCCCAGTTACTTATTCCCTCACTCTCTGGTACATAAGAGCAGACACTCCAAAAACAGTTTGGTGACAAAGAGGCACAAGTACACAGAGTGACTCCCTCGAGCTTCAGCAGGTAGGAACTGGAAAATGTGGAACACAGCAGCTGTCTTCTCTTCAAAGTTATCTAGCCTAGACTGGAATGTTGTTCAAATGGCAGAGGCACAGAAAGCTTGTTTGTACACTATGTAACAGCAAAGAAAGCACAGCAGTTATTGCCTATTTGTTATACATATGAACAGAATATTGTGGCAGTGAATCCTTAGATTCTTGACAAAAATAATCTGAGGAGAAAAACAGCAAAGTGGGAACATAGCTCAGCCTGATACATTTATCAATATTTACAAAGTTTCTGTGGGAGAATGTCTATGCCAAAAGAGATCTCTCATTATTCAGTCAGAAGTATTTTCATACATACCAATACCATATTTGACAGAAAGAATAACACCATTTCTTTCAGCACAACACATCTTAGCTAATTTTGCTGCTCTGAGGAGGCACTAAAGAACTTTTAAGAGAAGGTTAAGATAAATTCATGGTCTGAGAGGTAGACCACAAATACATAAAGAGAAATAATAACAATTCAGGTAAATACCATCCTATCTTGGGTAAGAAGAGTATCAAAATCCAAACACTTTATAAATGTTACAAGTCAAAGGACTTTAAAAAAGTAAAAGCTAAAAAGAAAATGTACAAGGTCTCAGCTCAGTGGTTTATTACAGCATAATTAGAAGTCTGTCTGGGACACAGGCAGACATACACTTCAAATGTGGCTAAGCTATCAGACTATTACTCACTAGATGCTTCATTTATATTTCTAAGAAGATACATTCAGAAGTGAATAAAAATTAAGAACACCACATCACTGAATCCTGGAAACTGTTAGAATGACAATGACAAATCTTAAGTACAGGCATTGCTGTAATTCATTGGGTGCTCACCTGCTGGCAGCAGAGACTTCCTTTGTTTTCTTTCCCTCCACAGAAGCCAAATGCTGTTCTAGTGCCTCAAGCAAGCTGCTGGGTGCCTAAAATTAAAAGCATTTATAAAACACTGCTTCTATCAACACACCAGTGTTTAGTACACAGATTTATTTTCTCACCAACTGAAAACAAACAAAATCTCACACATTAGTAACTGCGCCTTTGGGTTTTGCTGCCATCCTACACACCCAAATTCTACCTACTTAGTGGTGATTCTTTAAAAGGAGTGGGACCACAGAGTCAGACAGGAAGGATTCCCCCAGAATGGCTCTGCTTCTGTGCATGCAACTTAGATTCTTGGGTTTGGCAGCAGTATTTGCTATGTTAGAATTAACTGAATAACCAGAGCTGATTAAGCACTACCCCCTTAAACTCACAGAAGTCCCCAAACAAAGACCTGACATTTTTTGTCTACTTTCCCAAGTAAAAACTAAAACCTCTCTCCATTCAAATATTTAGAGTCAAAGGCTTGCAGTAGACAACAGCAGGATGTTAGGTTTGATAAAACAGGGAATCAAATCCAATCTGATCCCAAGGACACTACTGCAGACTGTACAGTAAACCAACTCAATTACTGTACGTGAAACAAATTCTACTGCTGATTTAGGTGAAGGGAATGCACTTCTAAAATTTAAATCTATTTGCCAGCTCAGTCCTCCTCACCTGGCAGGTTTCAGAGACATTAAGCCTCTCTTACCACTTGCCAATTTTCAGGAGGTAAAACAAACATGACAGGCATTGTTTGGAGGAAAAACAAACTTGCCCTTGCTAGCCCTTCTGTACCAAAAGCTAGAACAAGGCATTTCCTGGAAAGAGGAAAATATTATTCACATAAGGCTTTGGCAAGCTCCCCTTTGAAATACTGAGCACAATCTTAGCTTCCCACTTCCATTGAAGACAAATGCAAGAAAAAGCAATCAGAATAATCCTATATAACTGCTTGTCTTAAAATGAAGACCTGAGCTTATATTTCTTAAGTAGAGCAAGGTAAGCTAAGACAGTGTAGTTACCTCAACAACAGGTCATGAATAAAATTGGCATTCGACCCAGACAGCTAAGCCCCAAGTGGGACATTTTGAAATACCCTTTTGGAAAGGTATCAGGGACAAAAAAAAACCCAGAGCAAACAAAAAAACAACCAAACAAAAACAATNGCTAGAACAAGGCATTTCCTGGAAAGAGGAAAATATTATTCACATAAGGCTTTGGCAAGCTCCCCTTTGAAATACTGAGCACAATCTTAGCTTCCCACTTCCATTGAAGACAAATGCAAGAAAAAGCAATCAGAATAATCCTATATAACTGCTTGTCTTAAAATGAAGACCTGAGCTTATATTTCTTAAGTAGAGCAAGGTAAGCTAAGACAGTGTAGTTACCTCAACAACAGGTCATGAATAAAATTGGCATTCGACCCAGACAGCTAAGCCCCAAGTGGGACATTTTGAAATACCCTTTTGGAAAGGTATCAGGGACAAAAAAAAACCCAGAGCAAACAAAAAAACAACCAAACAAAAACAATGGAAAAAACCCAAACCCCAAAAACACCCCATCAAACCAAACCTCCCCACACTTTTACCTTTCAGGAGGCACAATAGCTTGCAAAAGGCATTGCATGGCACAGCTACTTAGATAATCTTAGTAACAGGAGACCATGCCCTAATTCCAGAAAGCTTTTCCTTGTCTTTTTTTTCCTCTCCCAAAGCCACTCAAACTTATTTGTATGGGAATGCATATTCTGCACTTACTTTTTCTAAAACCCACTGAACAATTCCCTCAACCACAAGAACTAAACCGAACAATCCAGTGACTTTCTCACTACTGCAGATATCCAACAACACATCACACTTGGAGTGAACAGGTTAGTTGTATGTCAGAAATTGTACTTGGGCTAATCCAGGCACTGGCTTGAGAAAGGCTGTATTTCATAATTCACCTCCATCTCCCACTCCCCAAAATACACAACAGACCAACATTCACATGGAGGGAAACAACCCCGTTTTGTTCATGAAATACAGGAACAGTTATAAATAAAAAGCAACATCACTGTTAAACAGGGCACCTACAAAGAAAAATATTTTCTTCACAGAAACAGGCAAAAGTGGCAGTATTAAGAAATTCCAGCGAATCCTTTTGAAGTGGCACTAAATGGATGTACAATTATTCGACTCATATTAAATGCCACGAATTTTTCTAAGTGGAATGTTTAACAGTGGCACTGAAACTGCCAAAATGCACAGGATGCTGAGTTCTACCACCAGTTCAGAATTGCTTTTCTCATGTAAGTGCACTTGCAACAAAACAGCTGAGCTATTAGAAATAAAATTATGGGGGCACAGTAAATATTGAGTATTTTCTCACGGAAAGTTTCAGATTAAAAAAGCAGCAAAATTAAGTCAAATATCCCTATTCCTAGTAAATAAAAAAAACCCCACCTGCTTTCAAGAGCCTTATAATGACCCAATTAAATGGACAAGTGCATACTAACCCAGTGAGGTATAAATAACTTCAGACTTGAGTGTAATGTGATTAGCATAATACAGCCCAGCTGAATACTGCAGTACTAATCAAAAGACAAAGTATGAAACTAAGATCAAACACCAACAGAAAACTTCAAACTACTGTTTTTAATCATTACCTGCTCTTACCCTGATGGTTTCAGTAACATTTCTTTTATACCACATAGACAAGTTCTTAAAGTGATTAATATTAAATGATAGGAGCAAGCACTGGAGATTTGTACTTTGAAGCATGCATGGTTTCAGATGGAAATCATACTGTAGGCAGTAATGGCAATAATGAACACCACTGACAATGGAAGTTTGTGGTTTAGGTTTTATTTCCATATTAAAAAGATGCTGATTAAGGTTAGGCAAATCTTCACACTAGATATATTTTTCATGATTAACGCATGAAATTTAATTTCAAGAAGCTAGTGTAGGATTAGAGGTGACTGCTCAAAGCTGACACATTAGATTTTTAGTTTCCCACTGACTGCACTCCCAAAGCTCCAGTACTTGAGCTCTCAGGCACTGCAGTCTGTGCCTGAGTCTCCTTGGGCTGTTTACTGCACCCTGCAGGTTTCTCTGTGCTACAGAAATAATGATAAACACTCTGCTCTGCTGGGTTGGCCCTAGGTGAGAAATAAAATACCCCTAGAAACTGAAGGGACCTTGTTGACCTCTGTGGACTATCACTGTTTCCTGTTCACCAGCTCAAACCCTTGTCTCACCTCCCTTCTGCCCCTCAGTTTATCCTCACCAGAAGGGGTTTCCCTGCATTCCACCTTTCAGACTGAGTCTTCCAGCACACAACCTGCCTTGCACATGCCCCTTGTAGTACTGAGTAAAATCAAAGCCAGCATTAAAAGTTGATGTAGAAACATCAAATTTATTCTTCAGACTTAAGGGGACAGAAAAAAATTTCAACTGAACCAGCTCATTGTCATCTTTAAGTGTGTTGGAAGACCTTAGGTTACAGTGAAATAGGAGGTTTTCCCCCAGATACTTCTAGCTTACCTGCCAAGGAATCCTCTGTGATAAAAAACAGAAGTTCTTAAAAAATATTATTTTCTGTGAGTTTTATTGCTTTAAACAATCAAAAAAAATCTCATTAAGAACTGCAAAGTCTAAGTACTGAATACATTTAATCCATGTGAGAAGCTACTATACATATTTCCCACATATAAATACAGAGAAGAGAATATGGTCTTGAAAAGAATGATTACTGTGATACACATCAACCTTTAAAAAACACAAAGAACAAAATAATTGGGTTAATCTACATGCAATGTACACTAACCTGAGTAAGATCTGGAATGTCACCCTGATCAATTCCAACTTGCTGGGTTTACAAAAAAAAGAAGGAAAAAAAAGTACATTACTACATGCAGTGGCAATGAAAATAAAAACCAGCAGTGCCTGAATGTTACATAGAAGCTAGCATATTAAAAAGGGATATTCATGATTTTCTGAACTGGTACAAGTTTCACTAGGAACACACTTTAGATTAAACTGCATCTCAAGACAAACTCAACTTTTCAACCAGCCTAACTTTCATGCAGAAAAGCCTGCTAGAAGCATTAGAAACAGCACATTGCTTACTGAAACTTAGTTCTCCATTTTTTAGCACTTAGAGTAAAGGACAGCCCTGTAAATCTCTTTAAATAGACTGTAATAATCAGTTTATACATTCTGGAGCATTCATAAAATCTATAATGATACTTCAGAAAGATTACTGTGTGGTCTGGCTAATAAAAAGGACACCCAAGAATCCCACTCCAGGTAAATAAGTCTATACAATCTTTAAAATACCTAGAACACTTCCTTGTGTAGTGAAGTTAAGCAAGCAATCTGTTTAAAGGTGTTCTTATGGATATTGATACTGTACCAATACAGACAGCTAAATTATATCCTTTCCATACACGTAGATTTATTTACCTCTGCTACTTTGAGGAACTCTGACAATTTGGTCATTCTGGCTAGAAATTTTTTGTAAATATCCAAGCCTTCTTTGCACTGGTTCTTCTTCATATCAAAATATCTTTCTGAGGATGCAAATAAAACTCTTGTAAGAGAATAGTCTCCCCAACAAAAAGCTGACACAGTATTATAGAAGTTAATTTGACACAAGCTTCAGTAAGACAACAGACAGCAGTAACTCAAAGCTATTCAGATTTTCAAGTTTACATGAATACCTGAAACCTTTTATAATAAGTCAGTCAATACAAAACCACTGATTTTTCTGTTTCAGTGTATTAGACTATAATGCAAAAATTTATTAAACATGGATGTCAATCAGTGCAAATTGTTAAATTAGGTATTGTGGTGAATATTTTCAAAAGGTCAGCTTATTAGCTGGCAATGAGACAAATGATTTTATCATTTGAAAATATTCCTGGTATTTATTTACCTTTTTAGACCCTGTCTCAGTACATTTTGAAACTGAAGTGGCTACATATACTGAACTGACCTACCAAAAGGAGCATCAACCACATCCTTCACTTTTTATACTTACAAATATGGCACTGAGTAAAAACCAATGGATTAACAGAACAAAGTGATGGTTTCATTCATAAATTTGCTTAAATAGTAATGAAAAGGTTTTGCTAAGAGCTTATCACCCTTTTACAAAATCTCCTACATTTCATCTCATCAGCTCAGGCAGATTCAGGTACCAGTGACCAGTCAAGTTTTAAAGAAAGTACAGGGAAACAGAATTTGGCCATACTGTGAGTATCTTAAATACTCAAAACACTACATATCTCACCAAACCTTTACAGTCCAATTGCAAAGGTTATCCATTGCACTTGCATGGTATCTTTGGTTTAGTCTCACCAATCACCCTCTCATTTCACTTTCTGTTTCAGCATGTATTCTTCCAGGGAGAAGTGGATGTGTAAGCCTATGCTCCTGGTCACTAAAACTACGACAGGCTTCATTTAACAGCAACAGAGCAGAGACAATTTATTAGGAAATTTCAGTCAGAAATTGTCTATGTTGTTTAGTTTTCTCAGTATCTTTCACAAAATTCAGAAGCTAAAAAAATTCTCACATACCTAAAAGGTTAATAATCCCCTCATTGTATGCTGCAAAAAGTCTAATGGAATCTTTAAAGAGGAGCATAAAGGCAGCATTTATAACACCATTTGTTAGTTCATTTGGATTTGCCTGTGTAGAAAGCAATGAGAAAGTAAATTAGCATTTAACAAAATAATGAAACTCTCACTTTAAAATGAGAGTGTTACTTAACACTGAGCTTAAAGTACTTACATCAAAATCAAGGAGTGCATCAAGCTGGTTCTGTATGATTGGAAGGGTTTTCAGAAGCTTTTCAGGATTCATAGTTCTCATCACTCCATCTATCCTACAGAGTAAAAGACACACATTTACAAGATACAGAGATCTCAGCACACAATGTATTGTTTCAACAACACAATATTGCTTCAAAGGGCCAAAAGAACACCAACTGTGCTCCTCCTTGTCCCACCCCCTGCAACAGGAAGGATCAAACAGAAGTAGCAGTAGTAGTCTTACCCTCTTTTCATTTTGGTGAAGTCAACTGCTACAAGTCTATATGAAAGTGCTTTTTCATTCAAGTATCTGCTGTATCTCCTAATGAAGGTAGACATATCATAGCCTACAAGTTAAGCAATTGTAAGTTAGACATTTTGAAGGGGGACAGTTTTTCAGTTCTTTTCAAGAACTGTTCTCCTACTAGCCTATTTTACATCTGCTTGCATAAAAAGTCCTTCCTAGGCACTTTCCACAGTCTTGAGATAGGATGTTAGTTTCTTCCAAAGTTGCTAAGATCAGGAAAACATTTTATGACATTATGAGAATAAACACCTAAACACATTAAAATATTAGACAAGAACCAAGCATAAAATACTAGGTAAGCACCAAGCAGTTCTTGTTAAGATGTTCTTGAAATTAGAATAACAATGTACTTCTAGTAAAATGCTGAGGATTTTGGTAACTTATCTGTCATCCCTCAAAACCCACATAAAAACCCCAAAAAATGTCTTTTACCAATAGCAAGTAATTAAAGGACTTATCAGAGATTTGAAGATGTTCTCCCTATTTATACAGCACATCCTAGTTACCATTCCATGCACCTTACCAGTAAATATTTACTCCTGAGGCTCTAAAATGCAACAACTAAAATTATCATTGTGCTGATAAATTCATTATGTTTATTCTAATGAGCATCAAGAGCTCACTTTGTAAAATGTACAGCTGTGTGTGCAATGCTACATACATTACAGACAGATTTCCAGCACTCACTTAGGTAACTCAGAATCTCACTTTCCCTGTGTCTACATTCTTGGCTGGACATTCCCTGGTGTCTCATGCAATAAAAATCAAAACATTCTTCCATTTAAATGTCCTTTGGCTCCTAGTGTGCACTGACACAGGCACCATCCCAGAGAAAACACAGGAATAGAGTTACTTCCTCAGGGACAGATCCTTACCCTGCATGGCACTTTTGTCCAGGTAGTTATTTAAGTTGAACAAAGTGTTCCGGGATGCAAGATACTGGATAAAGCGCTGTTGGTGAGGAAAAAGTTGAGAACGTAATTGTTGTGAAAGTCAAAACATAGAAGCATATTACAAGCAAACTTTCAATATTACCAGTGGTCAACAATCATTTCTTAGGTCAATGACCACTCACAGGTTCAGGACTATCACCTGACCAAA
The DNA here is from genome assembly GCA_013398075.1 of Notiomystis cincta. Classification (NCBI taxonomy): domain Eukaryota; kingdom Metazoa; phylum Chordata; class Aves; order Passeriformes; family Notiomystidae; genus Notiomystis; species Notiomystis cincta. The sequence goes on along the minus strand of VZRX01019025.1, from coordinate 192,694 downwards.
GTTTAGCTTTTAACATAAGACTTGTGCAAGAGAGGCTACATTTCTAATTCCTTGTTATTGACTAGAAAGCATTTTAAAAATGGTGATGAAATCATTTAAGTGAATTAAATGCAGTAGAATGATGTTTCAGAGGAATGTTAACAGCAACAACATATGAAGACTCAGCCCATTAGATGATGTCTTGCAAGATGAAATATTCTAGTCACCATATTCCTCTTCCCTTTAGCAAGTATTCCTTCTTTCTGTTATTAGGTTGGCTACACATTTATGGAGTGCTAACAAGACTCTTCTGCTGTGCTCTTACTGACAAGCACTACCCTAATGAAGTAAAGCTCATCAGAAGTTTTTCAAGCCTTTATTCCAGACTGGTCACTCATTATTTCCTCACAGACCAACCTAGATACCTGCATGTAAATTGCAAACACTGATATATTTGGTACTGAAATAATGAAGGAACATTTTTTCCCTCTGGACAAATATTTTAGAGCCATCAGCAGAGAAAAAACAAAATCTTTGAAAAAGTGAAGTACATAGCTAATGCTTTACAGATTGAGACAATTTTTAAAAGCTGTCCAGAAGGCTTTAACAGAACGAATCATGTCTTACCTCATTCCCATACATCATGAGGTGGTGTGTTGTAATTAGAGCTTTGAACACTACAACCCAGCTACTGTTTGCAGTTCTTTCAAACAGTGTATCTGCCAACTGTGGAATATTCACATTCATTTCATTTGTGCACTGTATTAGATCTAAATTAAAGGGAAAAAAAATCAACGCATTACAGTGAGTTACATGCTCAGAGGATCAACACATTACTTTGTGGTTTTTACACCGAGAATTCATACTGGAAGCATAAACTTCAGATCTTTAAGAAATAACTGAGCTCCTTTACTCTCCTTGCTCAGATTCACTACATTTTACTGAAATGCTGCAAGTATGAACTTCAAAGGCATTTCAATAATTTTACAGAGTCCCAATATCTGATCAATAAATAACCTACTCCATTAAAATGGGGCCCAAATTAGCCCCTGAAAGCCAGTGTGAGCAACTGTCTGGATGCTCAAGGCCAGAGGCCACTCGATCTAACCAAAAAAAACCCAAAAAAATCTGAGAAGCAAGGAAAAGCTGAGACACTGAGACATCCCAGCCTTGTGAGATCAACAGGCAGCACAACCCTGCCATTCTGACCTAGGCTTGAGTACTCACATATGATGGCAAATGCTACAAATCTGTAAAATACGCCTCTTTTCTTTAATAATTAAGAGCAAGAATTTGCATCTATCCACCTTTAGCTTAAACACACCTGGTCAAAAGCCTACTGAGTATTTTGTGGTGGATCATGGTAGGTCTGAGGCTTTTGTATTAAAAACTCTTTGTGTCCTAGACTGACAATACACTCAACAGTAGAACATTAACTTGGGAGGTCAGAGACAGAGAGGTTCGAGACTCTGCCTGAGATTTGGTACAAAAACAGAACAGGCTCCAGCAGCCACATGGGAAGAGCACTTGCCTGAGAAGGCTAAAGAAGGTACTTGCTGAGAAAAGAGCAGAGAACAGAATCCAGGAGTACTCTAAACCCTTTAAGACATGCACATCAGACCTTTATTCTCTCTCTGTGCTAATTTTGGCTCAGGTATGATCAAAGTACACCCTAAGGGCTGGGCAAGGCCAGTAAGACAAACACCTGGTTTGAAAAGCTTCCTTTGTTGGCCTCTGGTTTGAGCTGAGCCTGTGAGCAGCAGCCCACTGGTGGCAGAGCCCACTGCTGTCTGTGCAGCAGTCTGGATGAGGCAGCAGCTGAGCTCCAAGGGGACGGCACCACTGAAACTGCTCTGCCTTGGCAGCAGCACGGAGAGGACAGACTGTGCCACCACAAGCACTTTAAATGTGAACTTAGAGCTCACACACTGATAGTTTAGTACAAAATACTTCACAGAAATAGTCCACTCAGATTTTGTATCTTTCTAGTGCACAGAATATATTACAGATGTACCTTAATTAAAGATGAGTTTATTAAGAAAAAGTCCTTTGATTATGGATTGCTGTTTAAAATAGTTTAATAACCAGAGTAATTTTAACAGAGTAAAGAACTTTAGATAGTATCTCATGAAGATAAAAAGCTATAAAATGCAAGTTATAGTAAGTTACTAATTTCATTCAGATGTCAGAGGTTTCCAAGTACATACAAAACATGGAAGCTGGGATGAAAACTTTCATTCTTATTAACAAAATATGCTGCAATAACAGCACATAAAGAAAGTCATCAGAAAGAAGCTTTAAGTAAGCTATACATCAAAACCTTATTGCTGAGTAGTATTCAAATAGTTCAATATTTACAAATGTGAACTTTCTCAAAACCCAAGTAATTTGTTAACTACTGCTCCCTACTCATGTTTGTATCATCATCATCAGATGTTCTGTCAAATTATGAAGTACTTCAACCTAGAAGCCCAAAAGTCTATAGGCAATTATTGCCCCATATAATGAAGCAAGTCCCAATCCAAGAATTTATACATAGAAAAATATTAAATTATAATTCAAGAGCTGCATCAATACAATGAAGATTTTCTTGTGACATTTCTAAGTAGTTCTCTCAAAACACACTAAGGCAACTATGTCTTCCTAAATCAAATCAGTTTATAATCAAGTTTTATAGAAATACATGGAAAATTCTGAGCAGTATCTAAGAGCAGCAGCTGATGTGCCTGTACCCAGCACAGAAATGTTACAAGACTATTACAAGTCCCAGTCTCAGCTTATAAAAACCAACCAACAAAAATCTCACACTCTTTAAAGAGCAATACCTATAAAACTAGGTAACAGTTAAAGAAATTCCATTGATCTGCTGAGGTCAAAGACCACACAGCCTATCGAAAATATTAATTCGGCACAAAGTCCTTTTGCTTCACATAACCAGTAAGCAAGTCAAATTTTTCACTGCAGATTTTTCAATCTTACATGTGCTTATTGAATAACAGATGAAACTAGGAAGGAAGATCCAGGTTAAAACCCAAAATCTTGCTGCTCCCCAGTCAAGCTAGCCAAGCTATTTTCATTCGTATTTTGCCAGGCTCTCCAGAGAGATTTCAGCCCTGTTACCTTCCCTCAGGCTAAGGTCTCCCAGGAGATATTCCAGCAGATGCTAACTCTGGGAGATCCTTTGCACATTCTAATGTCTGTGACTGCTATTGAGTGTTCCTACAGTGCTGCTTGGGCAACATGTGACAGGAATCCTGCTGGTAGCATCTGCAGCAGTGTTCTAACTGGTGAACTCTCCTTAAGCCCCACATCCAGAAAACAAGTTTTGGCTTATGCAAGAATAAAAGTTTCCTTCCACAATAAGCCATGCAGATGTCCTCTGCCAAGTGACAGTAACAGCCTGGAGCTGACAGAGCTCTGCTGTATTTGGGGAGCTCTTTTGATACTGTTTCATTCTCAAGTGTGGGCACTTCTGTGGAAGTGCTGGGAAGTTTTTCCAGTACACACTACTTGCTTCTGTCAGATACGTGTCTGTCCATTTCAAAAGGCAACCAAAATTAAATACTCCACATAGGCAGGGCCAGTAGGAGCCCAATTCAAGCTGTGCTGAGGTTCGAGGGCCTGAGCGAGCCGCCAGCCCCCTGCACTCGAGAAACGCGCTGAAGACAGCACTCACTGCCTGCCCTGAGGACAATTTTTACAGGGGGTACCAGCACAGCATCGTCTGTGACAACCGGAGGGATCTATTACAGCTGGTGGCACCGAAGGAAAAGGCCATTATCCCCACAGATCTGGAAGTATAAAAGAACACATGCACCTGAGAGACTGACAGCTGGGCAACAGTAACATGGATATTGGCAGTAAAAACTGGAATGAAATGCATAGGGTGAGTGATGCTCATTTTCTTATCACAGTACTTATATAAACACAACTCAAAGCATTTTGCCAATTACCCAGAGGAAAAATTTCAACTGCAAGTGAAACTGCAGTGCTATTTCTAGAATGGAATTTAGAAAAATGTTACCATCACACGGGGAAAAAAAAAAAAGAAAGAAGAGCTAAAACAAACAAATAAATAAATAAATAAATATCAAACTGCTTTAAACCAGAAGAGTACTATAGAGGTGTTCAAGCAGCCTGGAAGAGCTGTGGAAATCATACTGCCTAGAAGAGTACTGAGTATTTCTTTTCCACAACTCATCTGAAATACTGGCACATCATCTATGAAGCTACACAGCTCTTCAGAGAGCAGCATGCATAAATCCAGTTATTAAAACCAACAAAATATACATAGATCCCGTTTTTTGAAAATTCTCAGCGAGGCACCAACAAAAACTGGTGTACTTTTCAACTCTTAAGTAATAGGAAAAGTCATAATTTTCTTGAGTCAGGAACCTCTCACAATAGAGCTGTAAATATATAAGATAAAGGCAACCATAATGGCTTAATATTCATGTATTTCTTCCATTTTGTCGCAGGACTGAAACTGCTCTAAGACATGTAAGAATTAAGACCATTCCCCTCAGTCCCAGCAGTCTTTAAAAAAATACATTTTCTTTTAGAAAGTTGCATCATAAATGGCACTTTACAAAAATGTAAAATATTTGAGCCACTTCAGCCAACTTTCTAAATGTAGCCAAGGAATGCAACAATTTTTGCTGGAAGATTTAAAAGATAGCACTCAACTGTTACAAACGTTGTTTTGCCCATGTGTGCTCATAGTGCACATTTGATAGCAATCTTTAAATTTCAGGTATATAATAAAGCTGAATCTGAATGTTGAGTTGCTTTACCACAAGCAAAGCAATTCAGCTGTTCTGCCCCACTCCCCCACTAAACAAGGATACAGGGCAGACAGCCCATAATGTTTTTAAAAAAAGCTATATATAATCCCCATTTATAGAGTCCAATAATATTAACTTTTTTTCATTCAAGTTAAATTTCCTCAATTTTTGTACTGAAAACTTCACAAATTACTAAAGAACTTCAAAGGAATGACAGCCACTGGTCTGGTAAAGAGTTCAAGAAAATGCCTTTGTCCTGCATCACAATTTACACACCTCTTGCAAGAGCCACACTGCATCAGCATTCACTTGACAGCTGAAAGCTCTGGTTGCCAAAAGAAAGAATGGACAATACCAGAATTACCACTTCTTAGAAGGTTTCCAAAGCTTGTATACATATGGGAGTTTTAAGTTTTGGTTAGCAACATTAACTACCTTCCCCTCCCCTGTGCTTTTTAAGTGGGCTGTATACAAGTTAAACAGAAGCTGGTTTTTTCATTGCTGTGTTAATTTTAAAGTTTAAGGTGCAATTAATTTAGGGGGTTGGTTTTTCCAAGGTTTGGTCTACACACAAGTCTATTCTGCCAGCTGCCAGCTTGGCTACAGCTTTAATTTATTCTTCTTTCTACTGACTCTTCAGTAGTTAGACAAGGGGAGGTTTGCCTCCAAAAGCATAACAGCCCCACTCTGCTGCAAACCAGGCTCAGAAGGCTGAGGGAGTCAGAGAACCACACCAGGAAAGAAGAGACAAGACCTTCAGGTGCTCCACTAAGAGGAATGACCAGCCTCTATATAGCATTTTATATTATCTGAAAATATTACAAAATACTACAGAAATAGATCTGCTGACTTATTTAGGACACTATGACCTACTTTAAAAGGTAAATCCCCAAGTATTCCCATTGACATTGCTTAGGTTTTTGGGGTGGTTTTTTGTGGGTTTTTTTCACTCTTAAAGTAAAATATGACTATACTACTCAGCAGTTAGCAGTCAGACAAACTGCACGACTCTTAAATATTAGTTCAGACACTGCAGACGTAACACCTTTCTCTAAAAACTATATTGTAATATCACAGTTTTTCTTGCTGAGGAAAGTTGGCAATAAGGGGATTTTAAGAATTAATCTGAACAGAGGGCACAAACTGATACTCCTCCACAATCCCTGATACAACTGCAGCAACTCTCAAAAAATTGTTCCTGGTAAAGCTTTTTCCTGAGCAGCAATTACAAATAATACCAGATGGTGTAGCATTTTGAATGACACACACATGTAGTGACCAGAGTACAACTACCAGAGTTTTGCATTAAATCCAAGCTATGTTTTCCTTCATAATGTACTTAAATTGGGAACTACTTGCACTGTACCTTGGAAAAACATACTGTGTGATTTTTTTTTTCCCCAGAGATTACAGTATTTCATATCTACCTGCTTGCATTTAATACAAGTAAGTCTTGTGTACAAGTGAAAAAATAAGAAGTGCTACTCAAAGGGTTGCAGATGTTTGAAAAGCAGTGCCTGGGTATGCAGGCATGAAGATGAAGACAGGAGCATGTTCACTGGGATTTTTTTAAACCCTTACAGACATATTTAAGGCATCATATTTCACATCTTTTTTTCCCCTACCCCACCAAAATACTCCTCTATTTTAGATACCAAGTGATAACAACAAGATTTTTGTCTGTCTTAGGCTGAACTCTGAGCAAATGAATTACACTAGAACACAGAACTCATTTGGCACAAGAGGGGACCTTCGGGAGACTGGCAGCTCTAAACAGCCTGGGATCAAAAGGAATTTGTTAGGCAAAAGGCAATACCAGTTTATGGTATTCTCAAGTTAAGAATTGTTCCATGTTTCCATTTTATTTTGTAAGGGTGACTTATAGCAGATGACATTATTTCAATATTTTCAAACAACACATTACCTCTTTTAGAATTCAGAAGCTTTCAAACTATTGAGCAAACTGTCACCACTTTCTGGCTTCCTGTTATGTTGCCATTTCTGGACTCGAGGATTACCTCATTTAATGTGTACCACAGGCAGAACACAAGACCAGAAGAAACAAGGTAACTTTAGAAAGGTATCTTTAAAAAAGAAATTGTCAGTTACCCAGTTTTAAGGCTTTTAATTTCAACACAATAGCTGCAATATTCACTACTGTAGCTGGATCTCACCCATTCAGATCAATAACAAATGTAATATATATATTTGGCTGGTTTTAACTGTTTGATCCACACTGAAAGGTCTCACACAAGCCAGTATGAGCAGACCAGTGTCACAGGGTCACATATCCCAACTATCCTCAAACAATATAACCCAGAACTTCAGGCTCCTGCCAAGAGCCTGAGCCAGCAGCTCCTTTAGTACCACCATCAACTTGTACAAATCCTGCAAAACTACCAGCCTGTCTGAAGAAACCAGCAAAAGGTTTCCAGCCTTTTGTCCTCTCTTTAATGGAAATACACACACACACACTTAATTTCGCTTTTACGAGCTGGGGAGTGGGTGTGCTACGGAACGTACAAGGTTTGTCCCCTTATGAGCAGTCAGACAGGAACTCCTATTGCTACTCTGTTACCGAAGCCTGAAGCGAAGCAACACCACCGATACTTCTGTAGATTTCAGGTGTAACTCTCTGCATCTTTTGGTAAAGAGAAAAAGGTTTTAACATAAAAGTCTAAATGTATTAGCGGTAACATACTGTCATCCAGAAGAAACGCACTGATCAACCTACGCCCTTCCCTTTACCTCGCTTCTAATATTTTTACCTCGTTTCGCGACCCGTAAGACAGAAAACTCTGGTATTTCGGGAAATGTTCTAAATATTTAAACGGCTGTAGTCCACGGGATACACGGAAGGACGAAATAGTGCTTAAAAAATTAAATTCTGGCTTGCAACAGTAAACACACCTTTTCCCCAGGTGCCGGATTAATAAATAGCACTGTATCCAGAGCACAAGTCCTAAGCAGCTCTCACCGGGAACAGCTCATGAGGCTGGAATATTTTTGCTCCCGGGGCGCGACAAGGTGTTACGAACCTCGCTCCCTCCACGTGGAAAATAAGTTCTGGAGATCACGCCAGTCGGGTCCACCCAGGTTTACCCGACACCCCCTCCAGGTGCAAGCGGCCGCTCTCCCCTATCCCCCGCCCGTGCCCGCAGGGCCCGGCTGACGGGCTGCTGGGCTGCCCCGAGCGCCGAGTTCCAGCCCCGGGCCCACCCGGCCCCGCCGCCAGGTCCTACTCACAGTCCAGGTGCTTCTTCTTGGGGCCTATCACCTCGTGGGTCGTCGCCTTGCACACAGCCTTGGCGACGGCCGAGCCGGTCACACTGTGCTGCGCCGCCGTGATGCGGTCGGTGATCGACTGCCCCGACATCATCGCCGCGGCCCTGGCGGCGGCTCCGCCGCGGTCCCCCCGCAANGAGGCCGCCCCCACGCCGGGCGCCAGGTGTCCGCGGGCGTTGGGGACCCAGCCCCGCAGCGCCGAGGCTCTCCGTGACTCGGCGCCCGCAGCGCCGCAGAATCACCGGATCAGCTGGGATGGAAAAGGCTCTGCGGTCACTGACCCCAGCCTGGGACCCAACACCAACCGCACCATGGCACTCAGTCTTTCCTTGAACACTTCCAGGGGCGGCGACTCCACCACCGCCCTGGGCAGCCCATGGCAATGCCTAATCACCTTTTCTGTGGAGAAATTCCTCCTAACGTCCCGCCTAAACCTGCCCTGGTGCAGCTCGAGACTGTGCGATCGCTCGTTCTGTCGCTACGTGCTGGGAGAAGAGGCCACTCCCCACCTGGCGACAGCCTGTTTGCCCGGAATTACCCGCCGGCTCTTTGTTTCGTGGGTGGGTTTGGATGAAAAATCAAACCTGCCGGGTCGTCACGGCGAGTTAGCGGTGCGAGAAGCGCCGGGAGAGGAGCCGGGGCAGCGCTGTCCTGGGGAGGGGAATCATCGAGACGAAGTTTTCATCACAGATCACAACGGTTTGGGTGGGAAGGGACCTCAAGGATAGTCCAGTTCCACCTGCCTGCCACGGTACACTAGTTTTTGTGGTGATGAGTTTTCTCGTGTGAGAAGCAAGGTCCTTCAGAAGCAACGTTTGGGGGAAAAATAAAAAAGAGCCCAACCTCCCGTGCTGAGCTGTTTCCAGGGACTGTAGAAGCATTCAGGTTGGAAAAGACCTCTGAGCTCACCGAGTCCAGCCCTTAACCCGGCACTGCCCACCAGTAAACCCTGTCTGTCACCAACTGGTGCCACATCTACACGTCTTTTAAATCCCTCCAGGGCTGGTGACTCCACCACTGTCCTACACAGCCTGCTCCTGGGCATGACAACCCTTTTGGTGAAGAAATTTTTCATAATATCCAATCTAAACGTCCCCTGGCAAAACTGAAGACTAATTGCTCTTGTCCCATCACTTGTTGCTTTGGAGAAGAGGCTGAGCTGCTCCTGAGTAGAGCACGACTGTAACCAAACCACTGGTGAGTTCTTAAAACCTTTCCAGCTGCTGATACCCAGCACAACCCTGTGAGGGAAATCCATCCTAGCCAGACCCAGCACTGTGACAAAAATATGCAGCATCACTACTGCTCAGTCAGAACAAACACACTTCCCAGGCCATTCCACAGAGGAGTATTTTTTTTAACTTCTGCATATATAGTACACTAATATAAGAGTGAACACTCATACAAACAGAAGACAGAACACAGCAATAGTTATTTTTACTTTGAAGTAAAAATACGAAAAGTAAGGGGAGTAAAAAGGAGGCAGTTGAATACGAATGTTATAAACAAAAATCTAGCAGCTTCTGACAGTTAACTCATATTTTAAGGTGCTGATTAAAACTGTATTGCTTACATTATCCCTAAAGTGAAATATCCATAAATATGTGGGTAGACTGCTACACACCAACCGTCTGCTATTGCAGTGCACATATAAAAGTAATAAAGCAGAAAACATTTACACTCACAGTACTGCATATTTCACTACTACATGAAACTTTTGTATTTGTGTTTTTGTAAAACTTTTGTGCAATATAGAGGGCATTCTTAACTGCTTCAGCATATTCCTTATTGGCCATGAGATAACCACAGGGAACAAGGACTACTGAAATATCTTCTTACCAACTTGGGCTGCATGCTTAAACCATCTTTATACCCAACATGCAGATTTATACATTCTCATTAACTACTATCCCCTGTCCTTTAACAGACACTCCCATTCTGTGGGTTTCCTCTACTCCTCCAAATGTTCACAAGAACAGGCTATGGTTTTAGCCCAATTCTCAAGATGGGTGCTCAGGACAGGAGAAGTGGCTTGTTCAATTCTTGGGCACCAGCAGCAGCTTGGTTTGTGTCTTCACTGCAGTCACTGATTCCTTGTGAAACCCACTCTTTTTCAGCCCTGCTAGTTGCTCCCACTGTGGTGAGTGTGTAGCACTCACCTTGGTGCCTTTCTGGCTGTGTCCAGGGTAGTCCATTGCCAGGACTCGCCAAATCAAAACCCAGCCACCACCCTCTCTTCCAGGGGGATTTAACTCTCTTGATTGCAGCACATTTCACATCCATGTGTGATGGCCTCCATGGTCAGGTCCCCTCCTCCATCAGGAGCCCATCTGTATGTTTGGTCTCTCCCAAAATGTTTCATGGGCCCAGTGAGCTATAAACAGCTCGTGCTTATGCTCGTAGTCCAGGTCCACCCAACCTACTTTAATTTTGACAGTTTTGTCTACTTGTTCACAGTTTCCATGTTCTTCAGTGATGTGGCTTTTGGGCATGTGATCATGCACATGATGTACCTCCAGAGAAGATGTTTTCTGCCCATTCAGCCATGTCTTGCCACAATGCAGCAGCCCAGATGGGTTTAACCCTGTGCTGCCCATTGTCTTCTGCTGCTGCTGTAGCCATTCCCACCATCCAAGAGTCAGTGTAGAGACAGACTGTGTCCACTTTTCCCATTCAGCAGTCTCTAGGGCTAACTGGGTGGCTTTCAGTTCTGCAGATTGACTTGACTTACCCTCTCCTTTAGTGGCTTCAGTGGTTTAACAGCACACAGCATCTTTCCACTTCCCAAAGTTTCCTACAACATGACAGGTTCCATCAGTAAATAAAGCAGAATGTCTTCCATCTTCTGCTAACTCATGGCGGTGCCTCTTGGGCACAAGCTGCCTCCTCAGGCAATGCTTCAAATTCTCTGCCTTCTGGCCAGTCCATGATCTGTTCCAGGATACCTGTGCAGTTGGGAGGAGCTTGTTCCTAAGCTTAGCAAAATAGGGAAGCAGCCAACAGACCCCGTGACCCACAGAGAAGCTTGTAATTCATTAACTGCTGTAACTACAGAGTGCTTCATACAAAGCTGTCCTTGTCTTGGGCCCAGGCTGGCCCCAGAAAGGGCTGTGGGGGGTTACATTGTCTGGATACCAGATGCCTACCAAGCTGCTGTAGCACTCCCCCTCCTCAGCTGGAGGGATGGGGAAAAAATTAAAATGGAATACCCATACACAGCACAGCCCTATAAGGACTGAGATCAACTCCATTCCAGTCTGAGCCAATAAAGTGTAAAGAGAACAACAAAGATGAGCAGAGTCAGCAGCAGAGATGGCTCTTTTGATACCACTGAAAAGCACAATAACATTGAACAAATATTAGTGGTCCTATGAACTGGGGTGTGTAATGCTGTGAATGAAGGATTTCTATAGACCTAAGGGCATAAATGCATTAATACATGGTCACTGATATTAAATTATTGAACATTTCTTGTGATGGGAAAAGTTACAACCTCTTTAGTCTGACTGGCAGCAGGCAATTTCCAGCTGCCTTATTTTTGTTTTAAAACATGTAGTTTCTGGGAAAAAAGTGATCTTGAATCTCCAAAGCCTGAAGGAACATCAAAGCAGTAAGAAAAGAAGAGATGGAAAGATTAAATACACATTACAAATGTCTACATCTCTTTGGGCCTGTCTAAACAGGGAAGCTCTTTTCCAATAAAGGAAGGTGTGAGCTGAAGCACAGCAGCTATTCTGTACTACCTCCTGCCCCAGCAGGGACTCACTTATTTTGTTCTGTTTCAGAAAGCCTAAATTCCACATGAAAGTGCCTGAGTTGAGTGTTTCCCATAGCCATGGCTCTGTCTTTACTCGATGTGCTGGTCAGGCCCAAATCTGATTTCAAATGTCCCTCCTCAGTCAGTGCATTGACTTGCTCTGGGTTCAGGCCATCCTGTGGATGGCTGCAGGTAGAATCATAGAATTATTTAGGTTGGAAACTACCTTTAAGATCATTAAGTCCAGCCATTAACCCAGTATTGCCACCACTTAACCATGTCACCAAGTGCCACATCTACACAGCTTTTAAATATCTCCAGGAATGGTGCCCCCATCACTGCCCTGGGCAAACCTGTTCCAATGCTTGACAACCCTTTTGGTGAAGAATTTTTCCTCATATCAAACCTAAACCTCCCCTGGCACAACTTGAGGCTTTTTCCTCTTGTCCTGTCCCTTGTTACTTGGGGAAGAAACTGCTCTTCAGGCCCTGATGTCTGCCCAGGCTGATGCAAAAATCTGGCCACTTTCCTGCACCTATGCTTTAGTTCATTTTAGTAAAGAAGAAAAGTGGAAATTATATGTACATCTCACTCATTTTGCTGCCCTCTGTTTCCTATAGGGCAGGTAATGAAGGCTTCAGACAGGAAAAGTGGTCCAGGCTTGGGTGGATATAAATAGTGCTTGGGGATAGTGGCAGTGGAGGGAATGGATGGTTCTGGGCTTCTGCCATGACTGAATGACACAGATGGTTTTCCAGGGAAATGAGTATTTTAGTAATGAATAGTGGATGTGCTGCAGGCTGACTGTACCTAGAGCCCTGGGAATGCAAACAGTTTAGCAGCAGGTTTGTCAATAATACCATCTGCTCAGCAGCACTGAATCCGAAATATAGCAGAACCTACCTTACTGGAGGCTGTTGTTTTGCTGATAGAGTTGAGATGAAAATCACTGCTATTTTTTTTTTTAAAATACTGTGATTGTGATCTGAAATTATAAAACTAAATTTATTCAGGCTTGTTCAATCCCAGTGTAAACCTAGGAGAGGTAAACTGTTGTCAGTAGCATTTTTCCTGGTGGCCAGTATGGAAGAGTGAGCTGTAAACAAGGCTGTTTCTCTCACAGTTCAGGCCACTGAAGTGTCTGAAAACCACCTCAATTCCACACTGCCTGCAAGGGAAGGAAACAAACCATGACAGCAGGAGAGATGGGATTCCTGGGGGCTGAGATGGGGCTTGAGGATGATTTCCTGATCCAGCACTCCAGTCATGAACAATGAGTCAATCATTGCCCCAGCCTTTCTCCATGCAGGGGCACTGAGAGTTCTTTCTTCTTGACTCCCAGTTTTCCATGAGTTTTGCCAAAGCAGAGTGCCTTGGGGATCTTTACTGCTGTCAGGTGTGGCTGAAATTGGATGAGGAGGTTTCTGGGAGAGAAACAAGGCATCAGCATCATCTAAAAAGCCTAATACCAGAAGGAGTTTCAATGCTAGTTAACTAATTCTTACCTGAAGAGAGACATGGCAGCAAAAACTCCACATGCTGTTGTCCAACTTGGATTTATGGGTAACATATTCTGCCAGTGTCCTTTAAAGATCTTTGTTTCCCTCTCTCTGAGAAATTGAGCTGCAGAACTGGGACTCTATGGCTGGATTCATTCAAACCTTGCATAACTGCAAAATACCAGATCAGATCATGAGCCCCTTCCTCCAGGACCTCACCTCAAGAGACCCTGAGCTGTGACCAGGTTTGTCTCAGGGCTGTTTTTGGAGCCTACAAGATACAAAAATTGTACACAATCCCTGGGTCTTCAAGCCCCTTTTCCAAGCACCCTGCAGACATGAAATTTATGCTCAACAGTGTAGGAGAGCTAAAAGCCACACACTGGTTTCCCCCTCTCCTGTCACATGAGGGAAGGTCACACTCCTTTTGTCTCTCCCACTCAGCTCCTGCCGAGGAGCAGTGACCTGGGGCAGAACTCTGGGAACTGTCTTTCCTCTTCCCAGCCATCTCCAACTTCTGCCTCTCAAACTTGACTGCTGGTGAAGTTTGAACTTTTAAATTGCTGACTTTGTATAGAGAAGAGAGAAAAGAAAGAGGAAAAGAAAGAAAGGGAAGTAAAAACTAGTCTGGAGTTATGCTGCAGTTGCAAAAAGTGCTGGGAGGCAGAAAGGCAGAACTCCCATGGCCTCCACTGCAGCAGCTGATTGCTGTTCCTGCCCTCAGGCTCCTTGTGTTCTTTGCAGGTGTATGGCTGTCAATAACAACATATTTGAGAAGACTTCTGAATTATTTCTGAGTACATCCCTGTGAAAGAATTGCTATTTGGTGAAGAAGCTGTCCTGGTTCTGTCTCTGAGCAATTGACCAAGGTTCATGGAAGTCCCCTTTGCCTGACTTCTCTGTTTAACATTACAAGTCAATGGTTTTTTTAAAGGGAAAGGAAATGAATACTACAATATGATGCAATTGGTGTAATGTAATTATTCCAGCCTGTCCTGGTTTGGTCTGTTACTTCCTGAGTAGGTTTATGAGAAGGGTTCTGAAAAGCAGGAGCTGAGTGGGGTGTCTCATAGAAATCCAGGACTGAGGCTTAGGCTTGGAAGATTAGTCTTGGTTTAAGGGGTGAGGGCTCAGTTTTGGGACTGTCCCAGGACAAACCTTGTTTGTTTTCCAGAACCATGTGTGTGTGTGTGTATTACTGAGCAGTTCTGATACAGACAGTCTCTGCTGCTGTCAGCAGACACTTAAGGAAGTGTAATTGTCACCTGAGTGAGGAAAAGGCATGGCTAGCCCTGCTCCAAACATTTCAGAGGGTTTGGGTTGACAGGTGACCAGTGTATCCATCCATTGTTTCCACCACCTTGGCATTCCTCCCAGGGGCCTGCCTGTAAGAGGGACTCAGGATGGTAAGACAAGGTGTGATGCAGGTATGGAAGCCACTTTGGAAACATCAGAGATTGCAGCTTGGAGAACCTCTGGTCAGGACCAGGAGAGCCATTTCCTGCCCTTACTCTCATAATTTTAACCACAGACTCAATGAAACGTGCAGAAGCAAGAAATCTAAGATCATTGGCCTAATAAAATTATACAAATTGTGGACCAAAGCAGATTTGCAATGTTTCTGTCCCTACCAAGGAAAAGGAGCATACTTGGCTTGGGGAAAAAGGATTTGGGGAGAGTGGTGGGGGCTGATGGAGCTGTGCCATGACAACAGAGGAAGGACCTAGCAGCACAGCCTCCAAAAAATATAATACTGCCAATGGAAAACAAGCCTGTATTAAAATCAGTTTAAAGCACTCCTCGGAATTACAGCCCATCAGGCATTAGTTTCATACCAAATAAATAAATGGGACCAAAAAATAACAATAAAAATGAGACATTTGGCTAAGCAGGAATAATAGGGACAAAGCTGCAGATAAAGGAAAGGAAAATCTTCCATTTCAGTTCCTTAAGTGTGTCAGTGAAATGGAAGATAAGAGCAAGCCAGCACATACCTTTTATCTAGAGTTGCAAAAAAGCCCCCAAACAAACCAGAAAAAGGCTTGGACAAATGAGCTTAGGCACTTGTGAGATGCCATCAAGGCATCTCACTGTGTTACTAAGTGCTCACAAGCCCCTGAAAAGCTGATCCTGAAAGGGAGAAGCAGAATTAGAAGCAAGCAGTAGAGTTACAAGTATTTTGAAACTGAAATGCTTGTTTGCAATACCTTGCTGATAGAATGAGTGCCAAGTCAATGCCATTGAAACACAGTGGTTTCAAAATTGTCCAAGAGACGGATTTTTTTTCTTAATGCAGGACTAATTTTTTTACACAAACTAAAATAAACCAAATAAAGATACTTGGTTTAGCACAAGAACTTAACCAAAACTGGGGTGTTCACAGAGGTAGCTGAGAAGCTCTAGAGGCAGATGAGAGGCTGGTCACAGTGGAGGAAGGAGCCTGAGCTGGTGTTGCAGCAGGTACTGTCAGATGGGGTGGCTCCCACTGCACACAACCTGCCTTTGCCACTTGTCCTTTTGCCTGGTTTTGTGGGAAATGCTGGATCTGGCAAGCAGCTCCATGTGCCACAGCACCAATAAAGAAACAAACAGATAATTTTCTATGGGTCTGTGCCGAGGGAGCAGACTGAATTCTCCAAGGCTGCAACGCAACTCTCTTGCTTAAAAAACGTCAGAGAAGCCACACATTGCAAATGTTCTAACCACAGGAAAAACTCAAATGGAAGTTCATGCTTTATTAAAGACCAATAAATCCACATGAGAGAGAAACCTTAAGTGAAGAGTGGATTTTCTGGTGTCTAATAGCCACCAACTCCCATTCAAGTTTTTTTCCCAGGGTTTAATTCATTCTCCTGCCTCTTTTTCTTTTTTCAGCCTGATTACCTGCTCTCACAAAATTTGCAAGACCTTAATATTTTCAAGACATTCACTCCTTTGAGAATAAGGTGAGCAGTGGGCTCAAGAATTACTGGTGAGGGGATGGATGGGGTGGATCTTAGAGGAAAACGTTGAAAATCAGATCCCATCAGCCAGGCAGGGTCAGGAGAAGCTGCTGTGCTGAGTGTGCAGATGAGAGAGCTGAGCACAGTAATTTTAGTAAGTCAGCCAAGAAGACAGTGCCACATTCCTTTCTGCTCTTCCCTTCTTTCTATGTAAGCTGTCATCATCCCAGAGGTGAGAATAGGTGTACCAAGTATCAGCTGTAAAATAAGTGATTTCACTAAGTAGCATCACGAGGGAGATGAAGTTTTGTCATCCACCCCATTGCCTGGGAGGGAAAAAAAAAGTCAAGGGCTGGACATGTTTCAGGGTGCAAGAATGCTGAGCACAGGACTGCACCCTGTGCTACACAGGCAGCTGGCACAAGGATGCTCTGGCTGCTGCTGAAAGCCCTGTGGCCAAATTTCATGCACATTTCCAAAGTGTGGAACACAGACATGTTAACAGCACAAGCCCATGCATATGCTTTGCTCTCAGCAAGCATGGGTTTATTTCTCCTTTCTTTGTGATCAGCTAAAATTAAAGTGTTTATTAGCTGGCTTGTTATTACTTTCACAGCTATGAGCTGGCCTTTGCATTACAATCAGTTGCTGTGGCTCCTATTGTTTTTTGAAGTGTTAAGGTTGTGCAGGCTGAAAGAGTGTGCAGGAAGTGACAGACATTTGTGTGCTGAAAAGCCATTTGCTGTCTTCTCCAACAACACCATCATGCTTATTAGACAATATTCCCTCTTCCCCTGCATTTCACCACCCCTGTGCCCTCACAGCACAACTGCAGCCCTGTTTTATTGCAAGAATTCCCCTTCTGTGTATAAAGTTAATCAGCAAAAATGGAAAGGGAGTACTGGCAACCCTTAATGAATCCCCACTTCTGACAGCTTTTTTCTCTGATGAATGCAAATGTGGGGTTTAGTGTGCAAGTGTGCAAGTACACACCCCACCTTAGAGGTGGATGAGCCTTCCATTCCTCACACAGTGGTGGGGTTGGTGTTACAGGGCAATGCACTGGGCTCTGCAATGTCATGAGAAGAGAGACTTTTTCTGCCAGCAGAAGATGCACCAGAGAAGGTGATGGTGGTTTCTGTGTCCCCTCTTTCATCCCCAGGAAAGCCTCAGTGTCCCTGCATGGGGAGAGCAGCAAACCCCCCTCGAGAACTGATGGTGCCAGCATGGCCACAGCAGGGCTACCTGTGAATTGAGCTCATGAAGGAAATGGCACCACTGTCTTCTCCAGACAGCAACCAAGAAGGGCACAGGGCTGTGGGAGCTGCAGAGGCTGCTGGGCAGCTCTGCCAGCAGGGAGTGTTCATTGCAAACACCATCAGCTCTGCCAGAAGAGAGTGTTCATTGCAAACACCATCAGCTGGGCCATCCTTCACCAGGGTGCCACCCAGCCCTGGAGGTGTGGGTTTGGAGTGGGGGGCAATGGGCCAGGTCAGGCCAGGATTAGCTGTGATGAGCACTGTGTTCCTGGGGCAATGAATATCTCAGAGTCTGGGTCGAGTGACACAGCCTGCCATGGGGTGTCTGGGGAACCATCCAGCAACCACAGAACTGCCTGTGCCAGAGGGTAAAAACAACTACACCAACATGGACAGTTTTCTGCCTGCCTCAGAAGGTGAAACATGGCAAAAATAACAAAAACAGGGACTGCAAAACTTCTTGCATGAAAAACAGTCGTGGAGTGGACAGCTGTGGAGCAGCTTGGGGCCCTTCCACCTTAAAGGCTCTGGGTGTTGGCAGGTTCCCACCCTGTGGCTGATGCAGCCAGCTCAGAGCAGCCCTGTGCCTGGGCACAGCCAGATACCACTGGTTATCTGCCTGGGACAAGGACCCAAGACACTGGAGGGGAGATATTGTACCAAGACATTTCCAGCTCGTGCAGCTCGAGCTCACACCTCTGTCTGGCTGTGTGCCAGAACGCTGTGACAGCAGCACTGACACTGCTGGTGTTCAGCAGCTGCAGAGTTGGTCACCAGTCCCACCCAAGTGCTGCAGCAGTGGCCACTTCTGGCAAACCAAAACTGATGACCAATATTGCAGTGAATCCCACAGACAACATGGGAGCAGGTATGAGGGAACCTGGCTGCACTCATCCATCACTGACCTGATCAGGGAACAGAGCAAAATTGTTACAAGTGGCTGCACCTTATTTTTCTTAACCAGCCCTTAAAACCCCAGGAGCCACAACGTGGGTTCAGACCCACAAGATACTGAGAGCATGAGAGATAACATTTCCCATAGCAATAAATGCAGTTGTAAACAGAAGACACCATGGCTGGTGTTTTGCATCACCCCTGTCACAGCACAGGCTGCTGCTGGTGGTCACACTGCCCCAGGGCAGCTCTGCACAGGAGGAGGTGACAGGGAAAAGAGGCATTTCCCTGTCCCTTCCCCAGTCAGCACAGGGAGCTGCTGGGGTGGGCACAGCCTCCAAGGTTTTGGTGTGCACAGGCATAGTAGAGCAGGCACTGGGCAGCCAGGCAGCCACAGAAATGGAAACTCTGGTCTTCCCACAGGAGCAGTGCAGCTCCAGACAAGCCCCCACATGCCTCTGTGTCCCAGTGTGAGGACAGATGTCTTCTGCTTCTCGAGAATATATACATGTATGTGTCCTCCAGCTATATAAATACACATTATAGAGATAAAAATCTTTTATACAGGTAGAGGTCTGTTTGCTTTTCAGTCCCAGTATGTACTCTTTCACTGGCAGCCCCTCAGGGCTGTGAGTCTTTCAGCTGGGGTGTGAAGAAGCAGGTGAGGAGGGTGTCTGACAGCATGAGACACGTGGAGGAGGAGGTGAGCCCTGCCTGACACGTGTCCTTGAGCTCTGTCCTGTGTGTCTAACTTGGTGTCACAAAAAACAACCCACACCAGAAAGTCTGGCTTTGATAAATCCAAGGGTTGGGTTGCTCAGCCTTGGTAGAAGCAGACTGGACATCGTGGACCTTGGCAGTGGACACGGCAGGACTGGGAATAGGCACCTGCAGCAATGATTCTGCAGTCAATTTAGCATCAGCCAAAACAGCATGTTGGCTGATTTCATTACCAAGAAGTTGATGAAAAATGCCCTTTTATGAGAAGAAATCCATGTGAATTGCTTCAAATTGAGGGCCTGAGTCCTGGATTGCCCAAGGCTTCACAAGTTACTGCTGGACTTGTTTACCTCTGCTGAGGGCACATGTGGATGTGCAGGGAGAAAGAGGAATTCAGCTGAACTTCATCCACTTCAGTACAAATCAACAAAATGTGATCTGTGGTAACTGCATTTTGTGTACTTTCCTAAGAAATGCCATCTTCAGCACTGAGGTATAACATCTATTTGGAGACTTCCATGAAAATGACTCCAAACAGCTTGAGATCGACCACTTCCCCCTGTCAGGTTTCACAAGTTAAGAGGGAAGATTGGCATTTAAGGTGGCAGTGGAAGCTGTTCATCTTCTCTGCCTTGACAGCAGCAGAGGCTGGGTTTGGCTTACCTGCACCCCCAGGTCTTGGCTGCAAGGACAAAGAAGGCCAAAGGAAATCCACAGGCTCTCTCTCCCGTCTGGCTTTGCCTGGTGATGCTTCCTGAGATCTGTGTCATGGATGCAGTGACACACTTCACCTGTAAGAGAGAGGCAGCAATGTGGCAAGGTGTGCTTGATTACTTACTGCAGAGAGGACAGGCCAGCCAGAAGTGTCAGGGAGACCCTCCTGTTGAGACACAAGGTTCAGGAAGGACCCCCTGCATTCCAAACTCCTTTCTCAGGGGAGTCTGTGTGCAGCTGTATCCAGACATAGACACAGGCTTGGTCAGTGGTTTATGTCTGAATGACTGTATGTGCCCAACCAGTTCTTTGTATCACTTAGCTAAGATTTCAAAGTTTCAGCACACTTATTCCCAGCTCACTTCATCAGATGTGACAAGGATTCTCTCAGCCTTGAGGAGTAGGTGTCCCTACTCAAGGGCAGCTTTAGTCCTGCAGCCTCTGTGATGCAGGAGAGCTCAACAGGCCTTGGGCTGACTACTATTAATGGAGTAAGATGACTGACTTATGGTCATATTTACATACCAGCCATATTTTTGTTGGCACATGCTCAAGAAGCCTTGTTGAGCAATGGCCCTTAGCTATTGTCTTCCCAGAGTCCAAAATCATCACAGCCACCACTGGTGGCTGTTGCTTAAGGAGAAAGTGGGGGAGCTCATCACCATGGCTGGTTATTAAAATAAAGCAATCACAGCACAAAGAATATCCCACCAGTACTGGAAGTCTTTGCCAGCACCAAGTGCTTTCTTTCACCAACTCAGTTTCCTTTTTTTCCTCCCCTCTGCTGTTTGGGGTGATGACTGCTGGGCTATGCATGATGTGAATGGTATATAAGGATTATCTCTGGACCTTTTGAAGGACAGGTATTTGCATGCTTTCCAAGCCAAAATAAAAGGTGATGCTTTGAGATGTAGAATTGTGTTCCCCTGAGCTCCTGCCCACTCAGCCACAGACATCTTTGGACACCTTGTACCCACCTAAAGCTACTGCCAACCTCCCACTGAAGTGGGATTGAATGCACTGGAGGCTCCTGGGCTGTGATTTCCCAGTGGAAGCAGCAGGGTAGGCATTGGGCAGAGCAGGGTAGGGTCTGGCTTTTGCTCAGTGCTGTCTCACCCTGTGCCTTTCAGCTTTCCTCACTGGGTTTCCCCTGCCTGCCCTGCCCTTGGCCCTTTGTACTGGGTTGGTGGGGAGGGGAAGCGAGCACCTCCCCAGGGAAGTGGCCAGATCACAACTTTACAAACAGGTTGCTCAACCCTGGGCTGGAGTTACTGATCCCATCTCACACTGACCACTGCTCTGCAGCACCAGGAAGCCTTTGTGTCAATGCTTTCCAAGCAGAGGACTCAGCCTGGCTGCAGTGCAAGTGTCAGAGTTATCAGAGAAATATGATTTTCTGACCATTCACAGTTAAAAGGTTATCCAGAAAGCACATCCCACCAGTTGCTAAGGTACAGTACTTGTAGGCAAGGCTTCTGGTGGAATATGATTTTTTCTGCCTCCTCCTGAGGCTGCAAGTTTCCCTCTCCCAGTTACAAGACTGAGACTTCTCCCCAGGGTGCAAGCAGCTGGGTGTGTTTTCCTCTAGATTCAGAGTGCAAAAGGAGCTTGCAGGGCTTCTGCACAGCAGCAACAGCTTCTGGATATACCAAGCAAAGCCAATTCCCCGTGCTGGAGCCAGTGGGCACACAGCTGTTCCCACAGCCAGACAGGCTCCATGCTGAGCCTCTCCATGGCAGAAGGACCTCAGGGTTTCCTGGTGCCACAGAGCTCCTTGAACCTGCTGCTTCCCTGGGAAGCAGAACAAAGGCACCTATAACAGAAATAACCCTGATAAACACAAGATGCATTTCAGAACTGCTTTCCCTTTCTGAGTGAACACTTTGGATACAGGCTGGGACACACCTGATTCTCTGTCTGTAGAGGGTAATTTCCATATCTGTTTGGGAGCAGCCTGGGGACCTGCCAGTGTGGGTCATGCTCTGCTCTCTGTGACACCAAAGAGGCCATGAGGGTGAGCCTGGCAGTGTCTGTCTCCTCAGGGGAAGCACAAGGGACAGAGATAGAGCAGTGGAAGAGCCAAGTGACTGATACAGAATAATGCAGTGCAGGTACAGTTCTAAACAGAAACAGGACAGTGCTCTCAGGCACATGGTGTGGCTCTTGGGGATGGTCCTGTGCAGACACAGGAGCTGGACTCAATGATCCCTGTGGGTCCCTTCCAACTCAGCTTATTCTGTGATCCTGTGATCTCCTCCTAGAAAAGAGAGACTTTGTACTAGCCTGTACAAGTTTGAGGTTTGGTGTTTTTCACCTACTCAACCTTTTCTATGCAGTGTCTCATCTGCAGGATGGAAATAAACCTCATGGATATAGCTGCTCTTCTCCCCCAGCTCCTGCACATCCATTTCCCACCTCCTCCCAGTAGAGACCAGACACTTTATGTGCTCCTCCCTCTGTTCCTTCCAGTGAGCTGTGGTCAGCAGAGTTAGCAAGAGCTCCTTAGGAGGATTAATATTCTGCTGCCAATGGAAAAGGACGGTGCTTTGGCTTATACATTTCTGGTTTTGCAGCCACAAATGTACAGGTAACCATAGCTGATGGAATAGCACCAAAACACCCTTTCCTCCTACTTGATCCACAGAGGCTGAAGGTAAACAAGCACATTCAAGCACTTTTTGAGCAAGTCCAGTCCAGCTGTGGATTGTGGAAGGAGTAATGGTGTGGTCACTGGTGAGAGGAGCACTGAGGGATAGGCAGGTCTGCAGTAGAAATGAATCTATTTGTTGAGCCTTGGGTATCATTTAACAGTCAGAGCTGTTTTGAGAAAAGTCTAAAGAGGTGTAGGGATGGTAAAGTGTGCTCTTTTTTTCCCCTGCTATATATAAACATGGAAAAAAGAATTACTGACATTTCTGTGAGTTATTCCAAATTTTCATTTGATGCAAAAGTCAGATTCTGGGTGTGCTGATTGTGGAAACCCATCTTTTTATTTTCTCCCTGTCATTTGGTCTTTACATGTCATGCAAGTTCACTCTTGAGCTCTCTCTGGTTGCTGAGGCAGAGCCCCCTCCCAAGCCCTCTATGTGAGCACATTCCTTGTGCTGACCAGGCAGAACAGAACGGATTTCCTTCAGTGCCATTTCCTGATGATTTCTCACTAACTGTGGAGGAAGTTAAAGCAAAGAAATGATGAATCTTCTGGTTTTTATTTTAAAATCACTTAAAAAAGACATCTCTTATTTTGAACTGTAAACAGCCTGCCTGCTGTCCTGTTGCCTGCCTCATCTTCATGGATGAAATTTACACCAAAGACCAGATAAATTTTCTGCTGGGAAGCCCTTACCATTTGGGGGGAACTTCATTTGTCAGTGTCAGTACATTGGGCTTGCTCAGTGCTTTAAAATAAATTGTTCATAGCCTGAGTTAACATATCCTAAGATGTGACTGACAGAGTCACCTGCTCCTCTGGCCAAGGGCAAATCCCTCAGCCTCTGGATTTTTGGGGCCCCAAGAGGCCTGGGCACAGCCCTATGGATGTGAGGCTGCCTGACAGGAGAAGCAGCAGCAGCACAGGAGATGGTCAGTCTGTCCCTTAGCCCTCCTGGGGCTGCCTCAGGGGCACAGCTGGCTCGGGTAAGGCAGTCCCTGGTCCTGTCCTAAGGCAGTTCAGGCTTGAAGGGGAGCAGCTCAGTGTCCCAAACTCTGCCTGTTGACAGGGGCCTCAGCTGGGTGCCACTGTGGTGGGAGCACACAAGGCCCACTAGGACTCCTTTTGGAAACTGTCTCTCTTTGCCTGATAAGCCTGGCTGCTTCCTGAAAACTACACTAATGCTAAACAGAGAAGAGTTATGGAGAGCTCAGGGATTTTACAGTCCCTGTATTGCTCCATCTTCCATGTGAAAGAGAGGAATTCTCTCTTTCAGGCTGCATAAAAGGTCGCACTTCAAGCTTGTCCTGAACTTTGATCTGGAAATTTAAAGAAAAAGCTGTATTTGCCTTCTGGCACCTCCTCAAGTGCTTGCAGGTACCTGCCAGTGCTGCCTCTATTTGATGTCTTGTCCTTTTCATTGTTGTGTAACTCCACAGAACACTCTGTGCCTTCCCGGAGGAAACCAAGATGCTGGCAGAGCAATATTCCCCCACATTAGGTGGCAGAATGGATGCTTCATGGGAGGGATCAGTGGGCTTCCCCCTGGGGGAAAATACAGAGCAGGTCTCCCACATGCTGCTCATGTGGGGAAGGATGCTGAGAAATGACAGCAGCAGTAGCAAACTCAGCCATCTGAAGATAGCAGCATAGCCAGAGGCAATTCCAAGAAGCTGAGCTCCTGGACAAAGAATGGAGCATTCTTGAATGAAGGAGCAAACTGCAACAACCATCACAAACACCCCCCTCAAACTCCTCTAAGCTTTAAAGGCCTCAGTGAGGGCCCACCAGAGAGCATGGGCTTTCCAGACTCTTACACAGTGATGGATATGCCAATGCCAAGCTGTCAGAGCAGGATGTTGGGGCTGTTTAACAATGAGCTTATGCTAAAATTGAATATGAAAGGAAAATCAAAGTAGAACAAAAACAAGACAGTGAATGAAAGGTTGGGTTGCTCCCTGCTCTCTCCTGCATTACAACAGGGCCTGGGATCAGCTCCCCAGGTGGGAATGGGCTGAGCTTCTGCCAGTGCATCCTTTGTTTGTGCTGGATGTGCTATTCCTGCCTTCCAGTGTGCTCCCATAAATATGTATAATACAATAGTCCCTCTGCACTCTCTGCCCTAAACAGCTGGAATAAGAACTTTAGATGCTGTTTGATGGGAAAATGCAGATCTTAAGACCTGTCAAAACAAAGCCTGCATAAGTTGCTAGCAAAAATTCAGGACTAAGACCCCACAAATTCAGTGTTGTTTCTGCTACTGCCACTGGCATGGGGGGAGTCACTGCCCTGCAAAGCCCACATGAAAAATCAGAAGTAAAGTATGGACCCTTTCCCAAAACTCTTGGAGATCTCCTGGAGAGAAATGAGATATCATCACTGTGGCTTTGAGCTGATACAGAGCCCAAGGACTGTTTCTAAGGCAGATGATCTCCTGAGCAGCTCCAGCTAAAAAGGACCAAAGCAATTGCACTTTAACCAAAGGAGTTAAAAAGACAAAAAAGCACTGGGCAGAAAGGCTGGATATTAGGAAAAGGTTCCTCACCCAGAGGATGAGCACTGGAACAGGCTCTCTAAGGAAGTGGTGACAGTACTCAATCTGCAAGAAGAGTTTGGACAATGGTCTCAGGCACATGATGGGATCCTTGGAGCTGTGCTGTGCAGGGCCTCGAGTTGGACTTCAGTGTTTGTTATGGGTCTCTTCCAACTCAAGGTGTATTCTATGATAGGGAATTACTGCCTTTTTGGAGAGGTTTGTGTTTCATAGCCCATGAAGATAACCTGGCTTTGCTACCTGGCTGGCTGCTCTGTGGCTTTTTGCTTCAGGGGAGTATTTGATACAGCTTGAAATTGCAGATGTAACTGGAGGGGCCAGACTCTATAGAGCCAAGTGCTTTCATATCCAGACATTTTGCTGTCATTTTTTTCACATTATATTATTATTATAATTATTATTATTATTAACAACAACAATAATAATAATAATAATAATTATTANACTTCAAGCTTGTCCTGAACTTTGATCTGGAAATTTAAAGAAAAAGCTGTATTTGCCTTCTGGCACCTCCTCAAGTGCTTGCAGGTACCTGCCAGTGCTGCCTCTATTTGATGTCTTGTCCTTTTCATTGTTGTGTAACTCCACAGAACACTCTGTGCCTTCCCGGAGGAAACCAAGATGCTGGCAGAGCAATATTCCCCCACATTAGGTGGCAGAATGGATGCTTCATGGGAGGGATCAGTGGGCTTCCCCCTGGGGGAAAATACAGAGCAGGTCTCCCACATGCTGCTCATGTGGGGAAGGATGCTGAGAAATGACAGCAGCAGTAGCAAACTCAGCCATCTGAAGATAGCAGCATAGCCAGAGGCAATTCCAAGAAGCTGAGCTCCTGGACAAAGAATGGAGCATTCTTGAATGAAGGAGCAAACTGCAACAACCATCACAAACACCCCCCTCAAACTCCTCTAAGCTTTAAAGGCCTCAGTGAGGGCCCACCAGAGAGCATGGGCTTTCCAGACTCTTACACAGTGATGGATATGCCAATGCCAAGCTGTCAGAGCAGGATGTTGGGGCTGTTTAACAATGAGCTTATGCTAAAATTGAATATGAAAGGAAAATCAAAGTAGAACAAAAACAAGACAGTGAATGAAAGGTTGGGTTGCTCCCTGCTCTCTCCTGCATTACAACAGGGCCTGGGATCAGCTCCCCAGGTGGGAATGGGCTGAGCTTCTGCCAGTGCATCCTTTGTTTGTGCTGGATGTGCTATTCCTGCCTTCCAGTGTGCTCCCATAAATATGTATAATACAATAGTCCCTCTGCACTCTCTGCCCTAAACAGCTGGAATAAGAACTTTAGATGCTGTTTGATGGGAAAATGCAGATCTTAAGACCTGTCAAAACAAAGCCTGCATAAGTTGCTAGCAAAAATTCAGGACTAAGACCCCACAAATTCAGTGTTGTTTCTGCTACTGCCACTGGCATGGGGGGAGTCACTGCCCTGCAAAGCCCACATGAAAAATCAGAAGTAAAGTATGGACCCTTTCCCAAAACTCTTGGAGATCTCCTGGAGAGAAATGAGATATCATCACTGTGGCTTTGAGCTGATACAGAGCCCAAGGACTGTTTCTAAGGCAGATGATCTCCTGAGCAGCTCCAGCTAAAAAGGACCAAAGCAATTGCACTTTAACCAAAGGAGTTAAAAAGACAAAAAAGCACTGGGCAGAAAGGCTGGATATTAGGAAAAGGTTCCTCACCCAGAGGATGAGCACTGGAACAGGCTCTCTAAGGAAGTGGTGACAGTACTCAATCTGCAAGAAGAGTTTGGACAATGGTCTCAGGCACATGATGGGATCCTTGGAGCTGTGCTGTGCAGGGCCTCGAGTTGGACTTCAGTGTTTGTTATGGGTCTCTTCCAACTCAAGGTGTATTCTATGATAGGGAATTACTGCCTTTTTGGAGAGGTTTGTGTTTCATAGCCCATGAAGATAACCTGGCTTTGCTACCTGGCTGGCTGCTCTGTGGCTTTTTGCTTCAGGGGAGTATTTGATACAGCTTGAAATTGCAGATGTAACTGGAGGGGCCAGACTCTATAGAGCCAAGTGCTTTCATATCCAGACATTTTGCTGTCATTTTTTTCACATTATATTATTATTATAATTATTATTATTATTAACAACAACAATAATAATAATAATAATAATTATTATTATTATTTATTATCCAATCACTAAAGCACTTTGCACGGAGGTGTGAGAAGTCTGAGAGCCTCCTGGCTCACTCCATGCTGGCAGGGCTGATGGTGGCTTTGGTGCAGTTGTTTCCCTCCAAGGCTTTGGGAGAAGGTGCAGTTGAGGGAGGTCTGTTTTCTGGGGAGTGCTCTCTGGTGAAAGGGCTGTTGCCATCTCTGCTGGGCAGAGGACATAGAAGAGCTGTGAACTGTCAGTCAGGCTTTATCTGACCTTTTATTTGTCTGACCTGCCCTCCCTTGAAGAGCAAACACAGAATGTCAGGCAGCTCCCTTCTATCAAGCCTGCAGGCAAAGGCTTATCCAAGTCACACGTGTCTGTGTGTCTTGAGCTGTGCAGCCAAGTTTCCATCAGTGGCTCTCTAAGCACTACACCTCCCTCAATCCACCACGTGGGTCTCCAGCCAGGGTTACAAAATGTGCAGATCCAAAAGTGGCACCAGCCTGAAGCAATAAATAAACTATTTCCAAATTACCTGCTTGTCAGCAGCAAGGCTTGCTCAGCTCTGCTCCCATGGACTGCCTTGTTTCATCTTCCAAATCCTGAGATGTGCACATTGAAAGGATCCCACATCCTTAGCTTGCTGCATGTGGAAATTGTATTGCCAGCAACTACACTCCTCAGCACAGAGCAATTAAAAAACCAGGTTAAATAGCAACTAGTCTTTGTATCCTAGCCCAGAGCATGTGCTGAATAAATGTGTGCTTGTGGTCTCCATGGTTGGTCAGGAGCTGTGGCCCCTTCCTGCCCCTTGGCAGCAGGACTTGGGACTGGGACTGGGGGACTGCAGCCCCAGGAGGGCAGAGACATGAGTCCAAGTCACAACTTCATAGTTTTTTGTTATTCTACAAATAATCTCCCTGATACACAGGAGTATGACATTTGTTTGCAAATTTGTTTGAATTTGCATCCAAATATTTTATATGAACAAGGGTCTAATAAGAGAATTAAAAAACGGAAAAAGCATTAAATGAAAAATGTGGGACTTTTCCCATGAGCACCTTCACTTATCAAAATAATTAAAGATCACAACTACCTTTTATATTAATTTATTAGAAAAAAAGATACAGTTTAATGTGCAAATATATACACCAAACATTACAATGAAACATGAGGAAGGCGACCCCCTTCCCTCTAGCAATGACTTGTCCCTTCATAACAGATGACTGTTTAATGCTTCCCCACAGATTTACAAATACAAAAAAAATTTATAATGCTTCATTTGCACAAAAAAAAGTTTTTTTTTTATTTGAAAACAAAAAATATCCTGGCTTTGACATGGCAAATTGCTATTTTGGTGGCTTTTATTCTTTTTTAAAACCTGAGCAAGTTTTGTGGAACAGGGGGACAAAGGGAAGGCATTGCCCTGTGCTTCATTCTCATCACAGCATCTGATGATCTTTGAATTACTAAACATCTGAACCACTGCAAGTGAATGCAACCCCAAAATCTACATCTAGGATGGAACTAGTGACAATGAAGAAAGCAGGTGCTACCACTGGCAAAGTGAGCTGGCTGAAAACACCTTGCTCCAGTTACATGGCTTGTTGGCATTTCTCAGGTTAAGTGTTCATTTCTGCCAGTAAGGAAATTAATGCTGCCTCCTGTCATAAAGGAATTGTAAATGTAAAATGAAGTTTAATCTAAAAAGCAAAAGAGTTGTGGGCCTGCTATGCCTTGGTGAAATGTGTGGGCACTGAAGGAGTGCAGAGTAAGGCCATGTTAAACACTTCAACGGGGGGAACCAGCTGATGGCCCCAGCAATAACCACAGGGCTCAAACCTTGAGCTTGGTTGTTTTCCATGTCATCCTCAACCAAGCTTCATCCAGCAGCTCCACAGGGTGGCATTTCCAATTAAACTAAAACTGTTCTGCTCACTGAGCGTTCTCCCCAGTTTAATGAGAGGCCCCAGCAGTGCTGGAGAAGGCACTACAATACCTGGGCTGGGCAATGCCAATTCCCTCTGTAGACAAGAGTTTGCTGAGGGACCACTGGCCACCCCGTGCTGATTTAGGTGCAGAGCCTCTTGATGCATCAGCTCCCACTACACTTTAAAAAAAATACATGCAAGTAACAGACCCATGGCCAAAAGAGGACACCATCAGGAGTGTGCCTGGCTGGCCCCAGAGCCAGTACTAACCAAAGGCTCTGGCCTGGGCTGTGTTTTCAGACATGACACTGTCAAAAGCTGACTCAGTTTTCAGGGTTTTTTTCCTTCCTGGCCAAAGGATTAGGATTTAAGAACAGACTTAACTAAACAGCAACCCCTTTTTGCTCTGTAACACTCCTCCTCTCCCACCAGCTGGCTCTATGGGTGCTGGCCCACAGGTTTGTCAGTTGTGGCTGCTGCAGCTCCCCTCACACCCAAATCCTTAGTGCTGGGGTGGCCACAGCAGATTTGGCCTTTGCCATCCTCCCACCAACCTCCTCCTCTTTACCCTCTATGAAGTGTTGTGGAATTTGATCAAAACAAAAGAAAAAAAAAAGCCTTTGAGAAGGACTGCTCTACTTTTGATTTTTTTCCCCAGTATTTTTAATTGCTCCTGTTTCATGTATTGTACTTGCACAAGGATGTTTGTCATGGGCCCTGGAGCAGCTGGCAAAAACAGACATGAAAAATGGGAATAAACCCTCAAACTTAGTTCTTAGTTAAAAGTGAAAGTTAGAAACCAGTGAGCAGCATTTGATCAAGATAAGAGTGTTGTGAGGGCAAGCAGGGGACGAGGGAAGTTAAAAGGGGCCATTCTGATCTGAGGACAGTCCCTGCCAAGCTATATGCTTATGTCCTTTTAAGGGAGAAAAAATCCACAGACAGCTCTTTCTTCTCTAAACTTCTAAATCATCCATTAGCCAGGTTTGCTGAAGTTTAACTATTTTTACAATAAACTAGGATAACAAGCAAGTCAGACTCCAATAACTTGGTGTTTTTTCCACTTTAGAGGATCTTCTGACAGCATGGAAAGAAACACTCCAGTCAAACACGAGCTGATGTGAACGTGATTCCGACCCGTATCAGAGGCTGCCCTGCCATCACTCCACAACCCAGGACCTGCAGTAGCTGAATGGAACTTCACTCACCCTGTGTGGAGGTTGTCTGTCCCTAATTTAAAACACTTTTTAGCTGGTCTTTTAACCCTTTCAGTACATCAGCACATACCAAGAGCTTTCAGTGATGTGTTAATTGCACACTTTGAAAGAAAGGCAATTCTTTTGAGCAGAAAGGCAAAGGTCTCAGTATCCATGGCCCTTCCATGCCTCCCTCTCTCTGACACCTCTGTGCAGGGCAGATCTCTGGTGCCTCTCCCCAGGTGCCCTGCCCCTATCACAATATTGCTCCCAGGGCATGGGTGCTCACAGCTCTGCTAAATCAGTCAAGAGGACAAAACAGCTGGGTTTTAACATTCATTAACTTTCATACCAGACAGACAAGTTATATATGAAAAGTTGGAATTTTTTTCAAAATTTTTATGAACATCAACTTTCATTTGAGAGCTTTGAGGGGGAAGGAGCAGAGTAGGAGGGAACAGCAGGTCAGCTATCTGCAGGACTAACCCAGTTTTCCAAGCAGCTCTAGTCCAGGACACTTCGTGCCCGCAGGCCTGGGTGCCCAGTTTGCCCCAGTCAGTGAAGGCGCTGGTGAACCTTGCTCTTGCAGGGTAACCTAGAGAGATCCTGGTCACCACAGATCCCCAGGGGCTGGGCTAAAGAAGCAGTGAGACTTGCAAGCCCTTCAGCTCTCTTGAGGTAGGAGAAAAACTATGTTTCTGTTGGCTATGCTGCCTCTCCCACAGGATGTGCTACTCGGCCTCCTAGAGTGCCTGAATGGTTGGAGCAGACGGGTTGTAGGGAGGAAGCTGAGTAGGAGCCTTGAAATGCCAGTGGTTTCTGCAATGACATTTGTATGACCTCTGTTTGGTAGATCAGCACTTTTAGAATGCCAGGTTACAGCAATGCAACGTGGTAACAACAGGCACGTGAAGGAAGGCCAGCGAATTGGCACTGTCAGAGAAGAAATCTTTTGCAAGGCTCCTGTCTGACTGTCCATGTTGACAGGATCAGACCTCTGATGGCTACTGGGACTCACCTACAGGAGCAAAGCCTCTGAGACCAAATCCAGTGTGGGTCACTCAGTGTCACGGCCTACTTCCATGAGTCAAGTGGCTGTGTGCCACTGTAAAATAAAGACTACAGCCAAGTATTTAAAGTTAAATATCTTATAAACTATGCACATATGTCATCCTGAGATAGTGCCTGTAACAAGTCCCAAGGTAGATAAGCTTCCTGAGCCCAGAGGTCCTCATGCTGTGTGAGTGCTTTGTTGTCCTGTTTTGGCAGGCTCCTGGCCTCTCCCAGAGCACGCTGCACTTCCTAATGCTCTTTTTTATTTTGGGGTGGGTCTAGTGAAACAATCAGATTGATGACTGCTACCAGCAATTCCAATGGCATTTCTTCTGCTGTTCAGATGAAAGCATTCTTGATCCTTTGCCAGTTCTCTCGAGGCTTGCAGAAACAAGCTCACAGCTTCCCTTTCTATTTTTTGGCCAGTCAAGAGCTGTGTGGCTGCAGCCTCCCACTAGAAGAGCAGCTGTGCTATGCTGTGTCAAAGACACTTTTCAAGACAGGGGAGAAAACATCAGTAGGAATCAGACAGAAAAGCAACAAGTATGAGCCACAATGGAGGGAAGAAGCTTCATACAATGACCACCATCCAGAGGGTCAAAGACCATGCGTTCCAGTCGCATGGGTACGCAGTCCTGTTCTGACTTCTGACACCATCAGCTCACAGTCAGACCTTTCAAACCCAGGGGAAAAATATTTTTCGAAATTCTCTTTGCTTCAGCACTATATATTCAAAAAGTTCTTTTTATTGTTTCAGTATTTTAGCCCTTAGTTGATTAGTCACCAAAACCTGTCAGATGCCCACCGCCATAAAAGCAGTCCGAGCACCTGCAGCATTTGTAGGAATATCAAAAAACAGCTTTAGCAACTAGGAATTATGCAACAGAAGGAGAAGGCAGGACGAACTAGATTAATGCAATTGTAGTGGATTTGTTAACAGTAAGTGTATGACTCGTTGCAGAATCATGCCAGAAAATGGTAGCATGTAGCATACTAGTAAGGGCAGTAAAAAGGCTAATGCATTACTTTAGTCATCAGTGAACCACTCACTCAACATACTATTTCCAGCTGAAATCAAAGGTTTCCAGTTAAAATGACTCTACAGACTGTAAGCATCTTACAGCTCTCTCTGCCTTTGAGCTCTGCTGTGATAGCTGTTTCATTAACATTGTGGTTCCAGTGCAAAAAAAAACAAACCCGCAGATCCCAAATCTTCTTCCTTTATACTTTTGATTGTCTTTCATCTGTCCATTCCTGCTTAGTGTTCTGTAAAGCTTGAGTCTTCTGTTCATCTACCTGGACATAGTCCACTCTCTGTTCCTCAGACAGAAAAGGTTTCTATGGGACAGAGGGGAAAAAAACAATGTATTAATTTTCAGGTTGAAAAGGGGTGCTAGTGAAACTTAGCTTGATTTTCTGTTTTCCCTTTCCCCAATTCCTTGATTGCTTCACTTCACCTTGAAGCTCACAGTGACATCAGCTAACAAAAGCATTGCTTTACAGCCTGCTTTAACTATAATTATCCATCTGTGACCCAGTCACTCAGCCCAGCACAGCAAGTGAGGGAAATGTGCTGTACTGGCTATTTCCATGCATATAATCACTCTCTCCTCATCTGAGTGATCCTGCTGCAGGGATAACCTAACTGATTTTAGATAGAGGGAGGGTTTAAATAAGAAAGCTTAAGAGTCTTGAGTCTTTTGCATCTGGGAGTATTGGCTGATGGGGAAAACAATACACAGGGCACAAAATGACCCAAACTGACAACAGTTCATTGCTTTGCAGTGGTACCTACTCACCACCTGGTCAGGTTAGAAGTTCTTTAGAACAAGGAATGTATTTTCTCAGCATTGCAAAGGAAATTGAAATGTTTTTAGTGATGCAAGAATTAAGATGCACGTTTTGCCAGGTTATAAAAGATGGTACAGTTTTACCCCATGAATTTATCACGGGCTGCAAACTTGTTACTGCCAAGAGATTTTGGGGAAAACTAGCAGGAAAGGCTTTGTGGAGACTTGATGAAAGTGAAGGAGCATGCAGAAATCCTGCAAGCATAAACCTGCTTGCCCACATGCCCTCATGGCTGCACATCCCAGCACAGGCTCCTGCCCTGTGCTCAGCTCCTGTTAACAGCATACTTCTGAGTCACACAAAAGACACCTTGTCAGCACCCTCATCATGCTTTTATTATATTAATCTTGAGCCTGACACAAATACAGTCAGCTGGAAACACGACTGGCTTCATCATGGCACTCAGGGCACACAGCAGAATGCTACCCTGGGTCTCAATTTCCTTGCAGCACACAAAAAGACAGGAGGCTGTGGGGTTTTGAGATGACTCATACCTTCTGCACAGGGGATGGGGAAGCAGAGTTAAAATCCAGTGCTAAGTAATCAAGGTTAGATTTCCTTGTCCATGGGAAAGCACCACTGTATGGAGATGTGGCCTGTCTGTGTTCCTGTCAGGAAAGAAGAGAAACTTTTAATGCTCTGAAAACATGATCCTAGAAGGAAATAGGATCACAGCTATGATCTGGGAGATTCACCTGGCAGAATGTGAATGAGAACAGTCAGGGTTCACAATTTTCTATGCAAGGGTGCATTTGGTTACTAACCACAGCATAACACTGATAACTGTGGGATGGCATAAAAAAACTGGGAGACCCTTTTTCTCCTGATAATTCTGGCAAACCAAAATGAAACAGCCTGATTTACACTCAATTCTATCAAGAAGGATTTGTGCCCAGCTTCTCAGTCCAAGACCTTGGAAGGCTCAGATTTGCAGGGGTGCCTTCTTAAACATCATCATTCTATGTATTTGAAGAAATTGTGAAAATTCTGTTCAAATCTAGAAACTGAAAATTAATCTCATAAAATCAGAGATAACCACAAACATATGACAGGGGTTTTTTTTACTAGAAAAATCAAATGGGGAATGGTTACAACTGGAACTGCCCTCTTGAGCAGATTTTACTCTGGTAGAGATGTGGGTTAAAATTTGAACCTATGGTCAGTTTTGCAATATATTTTTATAGCTATTGGTATTGGGCTTTGGCTATGGAGCAGATCTTAAACATTGGCTCAAGATGATTGGAATTGAGATCCATTTCCACCTAAAATTCAAAGAAAAACAAGATTTTGGTCTTTTGCAAGATACGGCTAAAGAGTAAATGAAGAAAAGAAAGCCACCAAGCCAGATGTTCTTCTTTCATGGGATGGGAAGTGGGGTTAGTGCCACCAGCCAAAGCAGAAGCAATAAGAGACTTTAATGGGAGTTCTGTTTCTGCACAATATTTGGTGTGTTTCTTTAGGAAGTGCTCTAACAGCTTTCTGTTATTTCC
The DNA here is from genome assembly GCA_013398075.1 of Notiomystis cincta. Lineage (NCBI taxonomy): Eukaryota > Metazoa > Chordata > Aves > Passeriformes > Notiomystidae > Notiomystis > Notiomystis cincta. The sequence goes on along the minus strand of VZRX01019025.1, from coordinate 158,008 downwards.
TAGGAGATTTTGCAAGGCACACTTTTAAAAGGTGAAAAGCTTTGATTTTCCTTTGTCTTAATGAGTTCTTATGTAAATATGGCTGATCCCTGTGATCTCTTGGAACTGCTCAGCAACATTCGTGGGCGAACAGCTGAGTTCTGCAGAGCAGGAAAAGGGCTTCCCTTATCTCTCTGTAAATTGGTCCCAGTGTCTTTGGTTTAAAACCCTTTCATCATTTGAAAAAAAACCCCAGCAAACCAGAAGGCAAAGGACAAACCTCCTCAACGTTTTTTCTTAGAAAACAAACTTCTGCATTCTCCATCAATGTGACAGAGCAGAATAAAGCAAAGGATGGCTGTGTGGAAATGACATTACCATATGAATGTAACTTTCTTCCTCTTCTCCGGAAACTGAATTGGCAAATATTCTTGCTGAATTAATACTGTCTCTTTCTGGTGAGATAAAGCTCATTCGATTGCTATGAAGAAAAACACAGGAGAGGTTAAGGAAGCATCTTACAGATGCACTGAAATGAAGCCAAAGCCTGACACAGTCCATATGGTGAATAAACTCACACTAAGGCTGTGGCCTTTATGGAGAGGATGTCCAAAGCCACTCCTTGGTTCTAGAAATAGTGTGCTGTATCGCTGAGTAATTTTGTCAATTTTTTTCTCTGAGATTTTGGAAAGTTTGCTATCTGGTACGACAGAAAGTGTAAAACATTGAAGCAATTCTCTATCAAGGGGCACAGAGAGAGCTAACCATTCATTTGGGTAATAATGGGAGCAGTTGCTTGGATGTGCAGGTACCCACATTTTGGAGACTGATGTGAATTAATCAGCTGCTGGAGGTACATGGAAAGGAACTTGGTCTGGCTTTGCACACAGTGTCAACACCTGCCACCCGTGCTGTGGAGATGGCTGTGACTCAGCCCTTGCACAAGAAAATCTCTCCCATGAATAGAACTCTCAGAGGTGCATGGTGAATAAATTACCACAGGCAAGCACAATGGGCTTGGTTAATAGGAAATTAGATGGCCTCTCTGTGCAGCACGAACAGCGTAATTCCTTTTGCTGTATTAGTTTTGGGTATAACTCCTTTTTCATTTTTGTTAGTGTAAAACATGCAAACTCACCCTAAGCTCATTATCCTTCAGGACTATGCACTGTGTCAGCACTGATTAACCTCAGTGCTCTGGCAGGGATGCTTGGGAGGCAGGGTATTGGCTTTCCCTAACAGGCAGTGCCAAGGGGCTTAACCAGCCTTGGACTGTATGTGAGAGAGGGCTCTGCAACTGAGAAACTGCTCATCCTGTGTCTCTTTTGCCCTTCACATGACAACCTGAAATGGGGGAGTGGAAATGCCCTGTCTGGCACTCATGCCAGCAAACCTCCGCATTTTCTGCAGTGCCTGGGGTGTGCAGTGGAGGTTGATGGGAATTTCTGGGTTTTGCACGCACACTTCAGCACAGTTGTATTTCTTTATGTGCCAAGATCCCCCCAGCCAGCAGGCTGCAGTCCTCTCCTGCTCACAAGTTCCCTGAAGATGAGTCTTCTGCTGCCCTTGGAGCCCAGCAGCATCATCTGTTCATACTACCTGGGCTTTGGGATCAAAAGCTTTTGTTTTACCAACCACTAATTTCTAGTGACAAAAGGTCATGCCAAAAGTTCAAGTCTGGATTGCTGTGTGGCAGTGCAGAATTCTACACCCAGAATTCTACAACTCAGGCAGATCTTTATCTGATCTGGCTCTCCTTTGTTATATTAATTTTCAGGAGCAAAACCAGCTCTATCATAGTTTAGGCATGCCAAGCTTTTAGCCATCATAGCAGCCCCACCAGAGTGCAGACCAGCTCCAGGCTGTCTGAAAGGAACCTTCAAAACATGATGCTGAATTCTCTGGAGCTGCCCATCGTGAAAGGGAGCCCTGCATTTCAGAGACAGCAAAAGCCTGGGGATACTGGAAGGAACCCTGGGGAATTTTTGTTTGTGGACTTCTCCACTTCTTGTGGGACGGGATAAGTTATTTTTAACTCTATTCCAGACAAATGCTCCGAAGATTGGAATGGCAGGTTTCTTACTGACTTACTAAGGCACGGTCCACATCCTGGTCACGGCAGCATGCTCCCGGATTGTGGAGAGGTTCCTCAAATCCAGAGGAGGTGGTCGTGCTGCAAGTAAATACAAAAGGAACTATGTTTTCAATGAAAAGTACAAACTGTTTAGAAAAATGCAGTTTTGTATTAACAGAAAGAAACTAACAAAACATAACCAAGACAGAAATCAGTAACAAATGACCTCTTCAGTCAGTGCTGGAAAGCAAAGTCCCCCAGTTACCCTAAAATAACAGAATAAACATAGTGGGCATAAAGAGACCAAATGCAGCACAAGATACATAAGCTTGCCCCAAATATGCTCTGTATATGCTGCCTTGGAGAGGCTGGTTCAGCCTACATATTGTAACAGGTTTTGGGTTCTGTTCTAACCAAAAAGGTCCTGTACATGGGGATCAGGATCATTCCTGTCATCACTCAATGTACATGTGCCCACCATTCTGAAAATCCTTTAAGAAAGTGTATGAGTTGCTTTTCATCATGGCAATGGTCTAAATGTCTGTCCCCACTTTACAGCAGCACTGCCTGAACCAACTTCTGAGTAACCCTGTGTCTCTGCAACCCTAAGAGCTTTATTGTAGGCTAGGTTTAGGCAATTTCTCCACTTCAAAGCTGAATTTTGTCCCAGTATATTCTCTAGAAGTGCAACCCAGATTTTGAACATGCCATGAAAACGAGGATTAGAAAATTACCATCAGCAAAAGCATCTGCAGAAAACTCCTAATTAAACTAGGACAGCTGTATCTGCCCAACAGAGGTTTAACCAACAGCCCACACATCAAGTTTGAGTACTTGAGTGTTTGGATGTCCCATTCCTGGCAGGTCAGAGAGCTGGTGAGACAGGAGTACATGTACTTCAGAGTGGCAGGATTTAGTCTGCTGTCTCTTCCAGGCTATGTCCCTTTGGCTGTTTGCAGTCACAGTGGAAAGTCAGCCACTGTGCTTATGCAGCCACCTGGGCTTTGACTGTAAAAGCAGCCATGGAAGCTCTTCACTCACAAACCACCCTGCAAGCACATCCTAGTGCTGTAAGTCACTCACACCGCATTTCAACCCGTCCTCTAGAGGGGGAATCGCTTTAAGACATTGCCAGGGACTCTATCAAAGGAGGTCACCAGTGTCCCCACCACCAGGACCCCCAGGCAGCACACTTCAGGTCTGGGCTTACACTTCCTCCGAGGCTTGAGGTCTCGGTTCACTGGAGGGGGCTCCATGTCCGAGGGGAGCTCAGGCAAGGGGCTGGCGAGTTTTTCAGTGCTGACGACAGGGAAGGTGAAAGTGGCCGAGCCGGGGCTCATGGGGATGTATCCGTCGGGGGAGCAGTCGGAGCCGGGCGCGGAGGGAGAGGTGCTGGGGCGCATGGGCACGTAGCTGTCCTCCGCGCCGTCCGCGGCCGTCGAGTACAGCGGGGAGAAGCGGCACGGCTGCGCGGGCAAACGGCACAGAAAGAGACACGGCTCGGTTAATGCACAGCCAGGGGCTGCGCGGGGCTGGGAACACACCTGGGCCCAGCCCAGGACTGTTCTGAGGGGGCCTCTCAGAGAGGCGCGAGATGGAGCGACAAGAGACAAATGCGTGAGTTCAGATGAACACTCCAGCTCTGGAGCAGTCCACTCTGAGCTTCACAAGTCACTGCTGCAAACTAGAACCAAACTGATTGGTAACTTCACTGGTTATCCTCCAACTTCAGCAAGGCTGCACTTGTCTCTCACAGCAGTAATTCTGACCTATAAAATGAGGGAGGATCCTGAATACAAAAAAAGAGACACTTTCCAATGTCCTAAAGAAGAGTGATCCCTCAGGACCACGAAGTGATAGGCTTCTTTAGACCCCTTTTTCAAGGAATAAGCCATTTGCTCTGGTGCTCTTGGTCAACAGTTTAATTCTTGAGGCACCTTTTTCATAACAGACCCAGCTTCATCTGCTTTAAAAACAGGGTGCTCAGTATTGAGACCTCTCCCTCCCTCTTCTCTCAAAGACTGCCTGAGGCCACAAAGCAGCCAGCACAGAAGTTGCCCAAAGCCAGGCACTTGTTCAATTTTTTAAATTCTTCTGCTGAACAGAGGAGAGGAATTATTGAATATCAGGATGTGAAATGATTCACTCTGAAGTTTATGTGCCAGTGTTTTAAATTTGTACAAACAGAGTACTTACCAAATTCAAGCTAAGCCTCTTATCTCGACTTTTTAGGGAACTGCCTTCCATGTCTGCTGCAAGGAAAAAAAAGTGATTAAAAACAGGATAAGACAGTGCAACTTTACAGGGATAATTCTGGAGTAAAACATATGGCTCTAAAATAATTAGGAGTTTTATCAAGATTTCGTAATTCCTAAATGAGGAAATACAATGACACTTAAGGCCAGATCCAACTCAGCAGCACTTCAAGAGTGATCACATCTATTTTAAGTATGATGAAATCAAGGAATCTGCTCATGTATAATCCAGCTGTAACTTATGTTTTCTGTAACATAAGCAGCTGGGGGGGAAAGATTGGTGTGGGAGCAAGCAGCAAGCAAGAATTTAAATGCAGCTCCTGTTCTAGTCATTCTCTGTTTTCCCATCTGTCAAATTGGGAAAATTATGTGAAAAGGGGCTATTATAGATAATATTATTTCATTATTTCTCGGGAATTTATTCAGGGGCCTTTTAAGGTGCCAGGGAAGCAATTGTTATTGTACAGAAAGTGGTGCGTGGGGGAACTTAGTGCTAGGAGAAGAATTCTTTGCTTTGTCATCCAGAAGTGCTGATGTGGTTCAAGTGGCTCAAGGTGATGGGGAATGAACAGCCAGAGACACAGTCACCAGTCTCCACGTCTCCCTGTGCAGGTGGGCCTTTGTCTTGGTATAGGTCAATTTTATTCTCCAAGCAAAAGCCAAAAAACCCTAAAATCCAGTGTTCAGCACATAGAAGATCAGCTGTGGGAGATGCTTACAACCACCATCCTTTTCTGAAAAGGGATTTTCTGTGAAGAAAATGGCTTTTCTATGGGAACACCTTAAATCCCTGCAATCATATAAATCTATTCCCTGCTCTTATGGTGGAGATGTTAGTACTGCAACTGGGGGCATTTTTGGTGGTACCAGCAAAAAAGGCTAAACAAGAACAAAGCAATTCTGTTAGTGCAGATACACATTCAGATATGCACAGTCACTGTCCTGGGACAGCAGCATTTATTTATTAAGGCAAAAAGACACTGAGGCACAAGGCTGTGGCAGATGCCAGGATACAGGTGCCCTACAGCTCATCCTCCTTCATGGCACTTCCACCAGCACATGCTGCTTTTGCCTTAGGCTAATTACATCTGTGCTAACCTTTTGCTGGTTAGCAAGGGCAAAAAATTAAGTTAATAACTTAAGTTCACTCACTGGGGAAGCTGGTGAGGAACTGCCGCTTTCTCTCTTTTTCTGATATTTCTTGTTGAACACATTTTAATTCAGTTTAACCCTTCAAATGGTTTCAGCTACACTTAGGGTAAGAAAAAGTGGCAGCACTTATTAATTCATTGCTGCCCTCATCAGGCAGAGACAACCCTGCAGCATAACAGCACAACATGACATTTGGCCACTTAATCCTCTCAGAAACATTTCGGTGTAAATTGGGTTGGAACAGCACACGTGCAGAAGCAAGAGCAGCACCTCTCAGGGAGCAACCAAATGTAGCTGATAATTAAGAATAGCAATTCCACTGATGGGTGTTCCTCCAGAAAGCTTCCAAAAATTGTCTGTACACTGATAAACAGGCTGAGCAAAGATCTTGCTTTAGTTTCTGAGCTTTAAGAGCAAGATCTAACAGCCCCACACATTGTCTGGTCATTTAAGCTGCAGGAGTCTAAAGGATGCTTGCACTTAAAAACCTACACTTTTTTTCCTCATCAAAAATGAAGGTTTTCACATCACTACAATATAGTTGATGATTTCCAGCCAGGTATTCCAGCTGCCTCCCTGTAATAAAGCTTTTTCATACTGCATACGCTGGGTTTTGGCACCACAGTGTTCTGGGTTTTGACTGTTGCTCTTGTTTGTGATGACGGTGTTTCAGGAGCAAATGGAAAAGCCAGCTCAGCTCAGAGCAGAGTTTGCTTTGCAGCCTCACCTTCCTCTGTAGCAGCAGGTTTTCAGACTGCCCTGACTGAATTGCAAGGACAGAGGGGATTTGTTCAAGGACATGCAGAGTCCCTGGTTCAACCAGGATTACATCCCATCCCCAGTGTCTCCCTGACTTCCTGGTCTTTACTCTAAGCTGTGAAAAGACACGCAGCTCTCACAGAATGGACTGGGTGTAGCAAAACAGCACAGCTCCAGAGGCATTTCCCATGTGCAAGCCCACACTTCGACCTGTGTAAACAGTTTGGCATTGCCCAATTCAGCGGCTGATTTCTTTTTGCTTTTTCTACTGCTTTCTCTTCTGAGGAACAAGGCATGAGGCACCCTGAAGGGATCAGAGCCAAATTCCTGCCCATCTGTACACATACTGAGAGGTTTCTACAGAGCAGAAGCCAAACCTGAGGGACAGGCCTGAATCCTGCTTGCTAATTCATCTGAAAGCAGCATTTTGTGTTACACTGGGTGGCGTAAGATCTCAGAGGGGAGGACAGAGAGGCACAACTGGAAGTCAAAATCGCTCTGTGAGTGTGGGCAGCTCCATCCCTCACACTGGTGCTGCTTTGCTGGCTCTTGGAAGTGCACTCACCTTTCCAGTTCCTCACGTTGTCTAAGCTGGACAAGGAGATCCTTCTGGGCACCAGAGCGACCTGAGCCCGGCAGCCCCCTGCGTGCCCGTTCTGGAGGGCGCCGCCGGGCAGCTCGTCCCCTCTGCGGTCTGAGAAGTGGGTTGGCTTGGGCGGCCGCGGCGGGGGCGTGTTGGACAGCACGTCCAGCTGCCTCACACCCAAGGGCAGCGCGCTCTGGCTCTTGTCAAGCTGAAACGTCGGGGTCAGCGGCGCCCCCAGCAGTGGAGAGGAGGAGGAAAAGTCACTGGATGGCCCACTAATGTCTGTGTTCCTGGACATGATGCCGGGATTTGCCACTGGGGCTCCGTCCTGGTGCATAGAGCCAGCGCTGGTTGGCTGTACAAGGTACAAGGAGGGCTGGGATTGCAAGGAGTCAACAAAAACATCGTCTGATGATGTTTGCTCCAGAGATCTGTCCGAATTTGACCAGCTGTCACACCTGCAAGGAGACAGAGGTCAGACCTGAGCTTTCCTTTACTCCTGGCTGTAAGAACACAGCAAACAAAAAACCCAACCACACAGTTTGGGACAAGATCTGTCCCTCCTTCTGAGCTGGACTGGAGGCTGGAGCACTTTGTGGAGCACCCTGGGCAACAGGTGTCTAGAGGGAGGCTGTGAGATCCTCAGCCACCCACCCTGGAAAGGGACAGGACCAACATATAATGATCAACCATTAAATCTGTGCTATGAAAAGCACCCTGTAAATTGGATTAGGCTGGTGGTCCCCTGTTGTGCTTGGGAGTCAGCCCTGAGTGGCAGGGCTCCCTGGGGCTGTGTGCTCCAGTTTCACGCCTGGACAGGCAGAGGGTGGCTCCAGCCTGACACATCTGGCAGACCCCAGACTCACCTGTTGTGGCTGAGCTTGCCCGACTCGCAGTTGGACAGGAAGAGGTAGTCAGGGAGGAAGACTGACCCAGACTCGCTGGGGGTCTCCTCAGCAGCAGCATCGGGTGCAGCGTGGTCGACTGAGAAGGAGGGGTCGGTGATGCGGGACGCGTGGGTGGAGGCGGCCGGCGAGGGCTGTGGGGACGAGGTCGTGTGAGACAGGCTCTCCACAGAACCTGCAATGGCAATGGATGGCCCAGCTGAGGGACACCTCGGACTCCTTCTGGCCCTCTGCCTGTCCTGGCTGTCACCAGCTTGCTTTTGCACCAGGGATGTTTTACACCAGAGCAGAAGTGAGTCAAGGCAAACGCTGGTCCTGGGTAGAGGGGAGCCTAATTTTGCTCTACCTGCCCACACTGTCAAAGTCCTTCAGGCTGCAGGAAGTGCAGACCCCTTGCTCTGGGGTCCCCCTCTCCTGCAGGGCCAAGGCATCCTTCCTGCAGCCAGCAATGAAGAACAGACTCTGTTGAAGAAAGAGCTGAGGCACTGCAGCCTGTTTTATCAAGTATTTTTTTAGTATCTAATGCAAATAATTAATTATTCATCTCCAACACTTCAAATTAATGGTGACAAGGAAAGGGATTGATTTCTTGCCACTTTCTAGATCTCAGTAGACAAAACTGAGCTTTCCAGCTTGTGGAGTAGCCGGACAAGCTCTGAACTTGTCTGCAAGCTTTTTATGCCTCTCTCGGCTGGACACCAAACCACAAGAGCAGTGCTGTGGCTGTTACTGCCTAGCTGGAGGCTTCTTGGCTCTGCTGAGGAAAGTGACACTACTTTTCTGGAGGCCAGAAGGCACGGGGAGCTTGAGCTCTCTGGGCATAACACTCCAATGAGCCCAGCACAGAGTGGGATGGCAGCAGTACTGGAGTGGGTCTGGGGTGCAGGCAGTGGGGCTGGCCCAGAGCTGGCTGCCTGCTCACACCACCAAGGCCACCCTTCAGTGGCAGTGTGTGGCCAAGACACTCAGACCCATGTGGCCTGAGCACTGCCTGGCAGCAGAGAAGTCTGGTTCTGTTCCTCTCCCAACCTCTGTCCCTGCTAGGGAGCTGGGCAGAAGGGAAGGAGGAGTGATGGCTGAGCCACACAGAGTCAAACTAAACAAAGCTTTTGGGGCATTTCAACTCAAAAAATCAAGTGCAAGTCAGATCTCCCACAATGGGCAGTTGTGGAGTGGGAAGGGTGCCTTTACAGAGCAGCTTCCCAAAAGCATCTGCTCCTGGCAGCAAGCTCAAACAGTGGCACAAGTCCTCAGTTAGGGAATATGATTTTTCTAATGAAGTTTCAGGTTGCTGCATGGCAGTTCTCTCACCAGAGCTGTGTGGGGATGCAGCAGTGCTCACTGGGCCCCTGACACCTGCAGGGCTTGGCAGTGGATGTCCATCTCTGGCTCAGACACTGCCTGAGTCCAAGCTGAAAAACCTTTCTCCAAAATGAAAAACCCCACAGCAAAAACAAACACAAGAAACCAGTGACTGCTGATAAAACCACACTGAGCATTAACATGCCTTCAAAGTGCAGCAAGATGGCAGATTTCCCTAATGCTGATATCCAGAACTTGATGGAAATGCTGGGAACCAGCCCCTGCCCAGCTGCATGCATCCTGTGGCCCAGGTCCTGCATCATGTGATGAAGTCCTGAGATCTTCCAGCAGGTCCCAACCTCAACAGAGCCACAAGCCTTGGCACTGTATCAGGTTGCTGTAGTCACTTCTCAACCCTGGGAGGTGCTGGCTATACGTACAAGCAAACCAGGAGGGATGGAGAGAGCTGTCAAGACTTGAGTAATTAAACAGCAACATCACTAAACACAAACTAAACCCTTTCAGGCCCATGGTGTAATTCAATTCTTGGGGCCATCCTGTACAGGGCCAGGAGTTTGGCTCGATGAACCTTGCAGGTCCCTTCCAACTGAGGACAGTTTATGAGTCTAGTGATCCAGGGTCCCACGTCAGCCACAACAGACTTCACCCCTCATCTTTCTGATTGCAGTCAGAAGATGAATAAAACAGCTGATCTTCCCTCTCTGCACTTTCCTACACCTCATGACTTTCAACCTGGGAGGGAGCTGCCTCTTTCCTTCCCATCTACCAGTATTGACTCCCTGCTACTTCCTCCAATTAGCTTTGGAGGTCTGGGCAGTGGTGGGCTTCAGGTCAGCAAAGCCTATAAGAATACGTTTAAATTCAAGTTTAAGCAAGGGATTTGCTTTTGTTTTGAGCAGGTGCTTTTAGCAGCAGGGTTTCAGCAGTGATCATCTGGAAGGAATGGCTTTTACAGGGTTTCACATTTGCAAAGCATAGCTGAGAGCTGCAGCCTTCCCATCTGAAAAATAACTTTTGTTCATCGTGCTGGCTCAGACAGTAACTCTGCTTTCAAATCTTGGTCTCTGAAAGCTGTCTTGCAAGTTGACAATGATCAAATAAACACTGGGCTAACTCCCTAAGGATCTCAGAAAAGCATGTTCACTTCACCATCTGACTACATGAAAAAACCCCCAACAAACCAACAACTAAAACTGCCACAATGCATAAGAAAGAAATTAATGACATTCTGGGTTATTAACACAGAGAACGAACAGGCCTGAACTCCATCTGGTACTCACAGGGTTTAGCCATGGATTATCCCATCAGGAAAGGCTGTGAGCTCCAGACCACATGGTAACGGTTGTGAGCAGGAGGGAGGGTTGGGGACAGCACAGACCTGCCCTTTTCTGACCTTCAGGGGCTCAGGGACCTGCAGCCAGCTCCTCACAGACTGTCCCTGCCAGCTCTGCTGGTAACCAAATCGTGTGCATTAAAACTGTACCACGACAGCAGCTGGGTAGAATAAATTATGCATGGCTACTTTCAACAGTGAGAAGGCAGAGAACAGGTTTGGTGCCTGACATCCCTTTTGCCAAAGAGACAGCAGGAGGCTTCAGCTGCCAAAATAACTGCTTTGGTGGGTACTAACACAAAACATTTCTGCCCTGCAATTATGGAGAAAGTCACTACAGAGGCTGCACAGCATCTTCCACAGGGACTTCTCCCATCAATGAAGGGCCATTCCTTGTAGAAACAGAAGGCTTTTCTCTTCTGCTACAGACCCAGCCCCCTCCCCAAGAATCATTATGGTGCAGTAGCAGTGCAGGGACACAGTGGAATAAGGATGTTCTGCTCACACCAACCATCCCCAAGGCTGCACTGACATACCAAGGAGGTAGAAATAATAAAAGTAAGGCTTTCTAATGAAACTGGTTAAACAACCTTCCCACTAGTTTCTCCAATGAAAAGCCGTTACTTTGGATTGTGTCAATTAGTTATGGCTTCAGCTTGCACATGAGATAAACTGTGCCCTTGATATCCCACAGCCACTTCATTTCATCCCCTCTCCTGCCCCAGACATTTGGCCCAAGCATCCTCTCAATCCCCTGCATGACCATGGGTTCCATGGGGCTGGGGAATGATGGCTTTATTGGGAGATTTCACCAAAGATGGAAGCAGGATTTTGCTTAGATAGGGTAGGAAAACCAGGAGCAAGGCCTCTTCCTCTCTCCTTCAGCTGACTCCCCAAAGGTGCCAGCTCCCCTGTCATTTCCAGCACAGCCAGTGGCAGCAGTGTGTGAGTGCTGCTGGCAAGTCCTTCCTGACAGCCGCCCTCCCAGGTGCTTCCTGACATCTGCCTGGAGCTGCCCCGTCATCTCTGCCTCTCAGCTGTCCCCCCTCTACTACAGAGCTCTGCTCACAGGAGCCACGGCTTCTGTAACTTCACTCTGCATTTGGCTGCCAACACCTCTGGCCTGGAGACCTGGCTGTTCATCCTCTGCTGCTGGAAGGGACTAAGTGAGAACAACAAGGCAGTGCTTAAAGCTGAGTCACTGCAAAATATCAGTCATGCACAGATTGAGAGTGATATGGCTCATATCAGGGAGTAGTATTTTTTTAAAACAGTAGCATTCAAATTTAAAAAGCATGTGGCATTTAATAGGGCTTTTCTCTTCTAATGTTAATTTTTAAGGGTAATTTGTTTAAACCTACAGGCTCTTGGAGAATTTAGGAGACCCTGAAAAGCTGAAGCAATTAGCAACCGTTTGAAATGCAATGTGCAACTTGTGGAGCTGTACAGATTTAAATCAGAGGATCTGGATGTGCTTGGCAGCCTGACCTGGATACACCCCAGACCAGAGCTCACTAGCAGGAGCTGCAGGATAAACAGAGGCTCTTAGGAGCTGTTTGGCATTAGAGACATAGCAAATGCATGTCTGGAGGCTTAGCTCATGCCATCCTTGATGAGGGCTGCAGGTTCAGATGCCAGACTTTGTACTGAACCAAGGCAAATGCTCTACACTGCTGAACTTCTTGGGGGGTAATATCTGCCTTGGAAAGCTGGAGTGTCAGCTTTCCCAGCTGCTGCTGCAAGAGCTGTCACTTCTCATCCATCAGTGCCCACACTGGCAATCTTTGCTGGGAGAGAAACACCAACGTGCAAGACTCTGAGTACTGTCCACGTGCAAGTCTTACAAGCAATAGTGCACTGCACCAGCAAAACAGAGCAGGCATTTCCCAGTATAAATGCCTCTATCTGACACAGCCACTGTCCTAGCTCCTCTGCCACAGATCACAGCCCCCATGAACATCCTCACACAGTGCCAGGAGAAGGCTGCCTACACATCTGAGAGACAAAAATTGTTTTTCTCTTTTCTGTTTTGCATGGAAGGGTTTACCTTAATTTCAGAGTAATTGGTAAAACTATATCTAAGATAAACCTGCACCAGAAATAACAATCCAAGAGCAACAACTCACTGTCAACAAAGGCAGAACAGTAGGAAGGTGGTTACTGAATATCCCTAATTCCATCCAAGCTCCAAAGGGCGGTTGAGACCAATCCCTACCAGCCCTACTTTGAAATTTGTATTCATGGGCACATAATTTGTCAGCAGGTTTTCATGGTGGTTTCTGAAGTGAATGGGAGAAGAACAGACATCACATTTGTAACAGGACCACTGCAATGCAGTCATCCCATTTCCCTCACAAGACACTACTCAAAAGGCAGCTAAGCAATGCCAGGAACCATGATATATTAAATAAGACCTTTCCCATAGCCTTTTGTTTCCTATCAAGTTGCTTGATAATGGTGTGGCCATGCAGCATTTGCAGACACCAGCAGCACTCTGAGTGCAGCAGCACAAGGACCATGGAAGGATAAACTGCCTGGCCACACTACAGATGCCCCAAATGCATTACTGCCCTAGGGCTCGTGTCCCTCCATGGCCCCCCTTTTCTACTCTTTCACTGCCTTTTATCACATTGAAAGGCTTCCTTCTGACTCACTTCCTCTGAAACTCTCAAATTGCTGCTGTATCTGCCCCTTGGAATTGTCAAGGGAAAGACAGATTGCTGTTATCTGAGCCCGATTGTCTCATTTAAAAGATAAGTTAACGATGGTACAGGTCCCGACTTTAATTACTGGCTACATCCATCTTGGAGTGGTTAATTCTTGGCAGCTTTCAAAGAAATTTACTCTGCTGAGTATATACAGGTGTAGGGCCTGGCAAAAGAGCTGCCTTTATGCTTCCTTGGCAGGACCATCTCTTAAGTCTATACACACACTTCTAACCCTCCTATCCCTCTGCCTTTTCTTTATTTTCTCTTATTAACAGACTAAGGCAGCTTAGTATTTCTGTCATTTATTTATGTACACACATATACATCCAATCCTGTGCACATTTCACATCCATCAAAGTCTGAGAAAATGGGAGTTTTGCAGGATGCTTTCCTAGAACAGGAAACTAAATAAATACAGGACATGTAATGAAATAAACGGCCCCAGAAAACAACACTCAGCTTTTCATATAAACAGCACTTTTTCTTATTAAGGACGAAATTGCTTCCTCAAAGTGAGACCAAGCAGTCAGTGAGTATTTCCACCCAGCAGCAGTGAGAACTTTCAGATCAGGGTTTGGCAGCCCCTCAGTGCTGTGTGGAGCTATGGAACCACAGTCGTCTTCCACCTGCCCAGCCCAGCCTGACAGCAAGGCCCATGTCTCCTGTCACCCCTGGGCAGTCTCCCAGACTCCAAGATGAGCATGATCCTACCTGTGCCATCTTCTAGATGTCCAAAGTTACAGATCTGGCTGATATTGTGCACCCAGATCTGCATCTCCTCCTCAGTCTTGGCTACCAGGTAGAAGGTGCGGTAGGTGGTTCTCACGATGAAGACAAAGTTGTTCTGAAATTCCTTCTTGATGAAGTTGGGCCCCGAGTGCTTCAGCACCTCGCATTCATTGAGGTCTATGACACGGATGGGCTTTCTGGAGTGGTTGTTCCTGTAGTATTCCAGCACGTCCGGGTTCCCGCTCATGCGGCCCCTGCGCAGCACGAACCAGCGCTTCCGCCAGGCCTGCAGGGGCACAGACAGGGCCTTTAGGGCCGCGCTCGGACCGCGGCGCCCGCCCACACACGGCACCGGCAGCAACCCACCTCTGGCGAGCCTGCCACTAACCCGTCCCGAAACACCACGTCTGCATGTTTCTGCAGGAACTCCAGGCCTGCTGACTCCACCAGTTCCCTGGGCGGCCTGTTCCAATGCTTAACCAGTCTTCAGTGAAGACATTTTTCCTAATGTCCAAACTAAACCTCCCCTGAAACAACCTGAGGCCATTTCCTCTTGTGCTGTTGCTCCTCACCTGGGAGAAGAGCCCAATCCCCACCTGGCCACAACCTCCTTTCAGGCAGTTCTAGAGCAATGAAGTCCTCCCTCAGGCCTCTCTGCTCCAGGCTGAACAACCTGAGTGCTCAGCTGCTCCTCACAGGACTTGTGCTTCACACTTATTTTCTTTCAGGTTTTATAGTTGTTTTGATAAGCTGGCCAAACTGATTTTTATTTGATGCACTTGCTCTCAGCTTGCATTTGAGATTGGAAAACAGGCAGAGGGGTCTCTGGGAGGCCAAGATGAGCATTCTACCCTCCCCTCACCCTGCCAACATGATGCCATCAAAACGATCCAATACATCACCACCTCATCCACAGAGGAGAGAACACGTTTTTCTTCGCAAGATAAAAATACCAAGAACTGCACATACCCCAAGACAAGTGCCTTTTGCCCAGCAAAGCCCAGGGCTCTACATACCCTGTGCAGCTTCCCTCCTATGATTTTTAGTGCTATTACAAAGCTGTTAATGAGCTGCCAATTACTTCTGCAAGCCCAGAACAAACCCTAAGGGAGTTGTAGTGCTAAAAATTAAACAGAAAATTCAACACCTTGCAAAAGGATGATTATTTACTTAGGCACTGTCAACCTAAAACAAACCTGGCAAGCTCTGATGTTTTCTGACCCTTGTGACTGAAGGTATGGGTCCCATACAGGCTTAAATGAAGTCCTGGCAGCATCACTCTATAAAGCTATATGCCTCTTTCTAGGAAAAAAATAATATAATTTTTCTTCCTTTTTTCAGCAGCTGTTTTTGTTCATCAACAGTATAAGCACCTCTGTGTTGATTATAGCTGTCACCAACACACCTACTCTGAGGGCCAGAAGAAATCAATCCTGATCTCTGTCCCACAGAGAAAAGCCAAATTAAGACATTAGGACCTTCGCCCTTGCCAAACTCCATAAAACTGTTGGATATGTCATGCCCAAACCAGCCAGACTGGGAAAGGTGCAAGGGCTCACACACTGCCCAAGAACCTTCAACAGCTGCACAGACACTGCCTGCTTTACCTGCCTTCATGTCAGTTAAAAGCTGATTGAAAGAAACATCTGAACAACCACTGCCACAACCTCCTTACCTGAATCTTATCCAAGAACTCTTTGCAAAAGGACTTTGTCACAATGATGTAAATCTGGGTGGTAGCTTGTGTTTGAGTTGAAAAATCACACTTATTTTGCAAAGAGTGAATCTATCAGTTTAAAGACAGGCAACCATTCAATTTTAAGACAAAATAACTGAGTTCAGGCTGCTCTCAGTAAGATGTAAGAGTCCTTACTGGCGCAGTTTAAGATAATCCAGGCACTATAGATTTTGCTGATGCTGAGTTCCCACAGGCATGGTGATGGCAAAAACAAGCAACAAAAAAAAAATCAACAATTTTTATGTCAGGAGAAAGCATTTCTTTTTGTACTACAAATAATGTTTTTTTGGTTTTTTTTTTTTTTTGCAGTGCAGCCAGCTTTTCACAGTTTGCCAACATTCACCCAAAAATTTATCTAAAAAGTAAGTCTGTTCAACCTGGCAATACCTCAATCTATTTTGAAAGCAACTGATTCTTCAAATCCAGAGACCAGAGAATGAAATATCATGGAAAAAGCTCTTGCAAGGCTGAACAAGCCTGTGCACAGGAGGGGGTTGCAGACTGGGGCATCACATCAGGAATAAACATGAAAAAGAGATGAGGTGCAAAGTGTACTGCAAAAAGAAAATTAAGTCTTGCCCCCAACTGACCCATTAAAGTTTGAAAGTGATTTGTTCTCTATTGAAAGTAGTTAGAGATAACATATTAGTAACACATCTTAGACAAGCATAATTTTGTGGAAGCCAGGGAAAAGGAGAAACATACACAACAAACAGAAACAAAAGAAAAATATTTAATGGAGAAGGAACTTTCTAGACTAGCCAGATACAACACTGGAACATGGGCCAGCAGGTACCTCATGTGTAATACCAGAAAGCACCCAGATCTCTGTTACCTGCAATCCAGGTCCTGCACAGGCTCAATTCACTCCCCACAGATGGATCAGGACAGAAAGGTCCCATCACACCCTCTCCCCTAAACAACCAAAGAGAAATGCCTCAGAAGGTGTGAGACTAACACAATCTGCTCCTTTGCCTCTCAGAAAAGCAGGCTGCTAGGGCAGTAAGGGGAAGCCACCATCAACTTGACCACAAAATCACAACCTCTTTCCTCTCCCAAAGCTTCTAGCCCTGCAGCTTCAATACACCTGGCTCCTGCTGACAGAAATTGGATAGAAATCACCAGCATCTCAGCAAGCTGAGGAGGGGATGGGGGAGCAACTGTCTGCCTGGCACCCTAGCTGGCAGCTGGGGAAAAGTGGGAGCTCAGGACTGCCTGCTGGTAGCTGTTACAACACCCTGAGCAACCCAGGACAGCCCAGTACCTGACCTCATTTCCAAGCATTTTGATTTTCATGCTTCTAAAGGAGTGTGTAGGTTGTGTTTCAGCACAACCCAGGCAGCTGGTGAGAGGGAAAACTGCTCCTGTGCTTTGTGGAAAAGCCCGTGGTGTCTCCATTAGGAGGCAAAGGCTGGCTGTGGTGAGTGTGAGGGGCCGTGGCTCTGCTGGTTTGGGTCTGTCTCTGAGAAGCTGCCTGCTAACCTGTTTCCCTGAGGATACACAGTCTGATCAGGTTTATTATCGGGCTGGTGCTGTGAGCCTGAAGGTGGAGAGGAGAGCAGGGCTGAGTCTTTGAGAGAAAACACTGCCTATCATAGCTGAGCAGCCGTGAGAACAGGGCTGAGGGGAAACAGTGCCAGATAGCTGCCCAAATCTGCACTGCCCTTGGGAAGGGTGGACCTTCTGCTCCACCTCCCGCAGGGTGGTCCTCAGCACCTTCCCCAGGCTCTCAGAGGGGCCCATGCAGCCAGCCAGCCCCTGGCCAGCTGAAAAACAAGTAGATTTTTCCTGTGGGGGTTACACAGGGACCACAGAAACATGCAGGAAAGGGGGGCGTGGGGGTGGAGTGAGACAAAGGAGCTGCCCTTTGGTGATATCACAAGCTCGAACAAGTTAACAGCCCTTGGCTGCCACTGTGGAGTGCCCCAAAAATTAATGTGCTCTGAACCTCATGGAGCTGCAGGGACCAAAGCAAATACCTGCCCGTGCTGCCAACCCACTGCTGAGCCTGGAGTACAGGGGAGGGAGAGGCACCGAGGGATGGCAGCCTGAGCCAGCAGTGCAGGTGAATCAGCATTTGCACATTCAGATCTTCACAGGCATTTAAGCACTCAAGCCCTCTTGAAATCAGGTGCCATGGCAGAGTAGCAGTGGCACGGGATGTTGAAGTCTGCTGGAACCACCTGGCGAGCTCTCCTGCTGCCCTGAGCCAGGGATGCTCTATGCCTGACACCAAAGAGCTGTCTGAGGGAGCAACACCAGCAGACACCGCCTCATCCAGCACTGGGAAACGGGGAGTGCTGCCAGCCCACTGCCCCAGCACCCAGCCTTGGCTGGACACAAGCAGGACAGCACCAGGGAGGGCACAGAAGGGTGGGAGGGGATGGGACCACCTCTTCCCTGGGTGCTTGCTCTTAACATCAGCTTCATTATGCCATCAGACTGCATACATACAGACACACAGTGCATTCACCTCAAATCTCTAGGCTCCTTTTTCTGTCCTCCACTTTCTAAGGAAAAAGTGGCATCAGTGCTGACAGGACACAGTTACCTGTGTGGGTGGGGTTGAAGGATCATCTTTTGCACGTCTTCTCACATTTGACACACCCAGTCCCCATCACTGTCTCCCCAGGCTCATTTCCATTCTGAAACTTTCCCCAATATGTTCCTTTACCCACAAAGTGTTGGCTCCAAAACCCTTTTTCTTACCCTACAATGCTGAGTGACAGTGCACAGGGTTTTTGAGCCACTTGCAGCATGCCTGCACGTGGCCAGGAGCAGGTTTGCTATTGTCAATACACAGGACCTGCCCTGTTCTGTGATGTAGGCAAAGCAGGGGTTTTGGCTCAGGCACACCTTGCAGCAGGAGGCTCTTATCTCCGAGTCAAATATCCTCTCCTCATTTTCCTGGCATTTGCCTGCAATTTGCTGTACACCTCCTCTCCCCAGGGTAAGGAGATGCAGCACACTGGGGTCACTGGGAGCCCAGCAGTGACAAGCCTTGGCCAGATGAGTCAGCAGCAGCAGCTTTTATCTCTCAGAGCCCCAGCAGCTCATACACTCCGGTGCAGAGGGTGCTTGGCACCCCACAGTCCCTGTCCACAGGGCAGGCACTCGTGCCCCTCTCCAGTGCCCACCCCAGCCCCACAGCAGAGCATGGTGGATTTTACACAGCTGTACATCCTCAGTAGTTTCCTTTTTACCATTTACCACTCACGAGGCTGCCCTCTCCTCTCCCTGTTACAGGACTGTCCCCATTTCTGCTGAGGGTGTTGGTACCAGGTTAAGAGAGCCTCTGCGAGCCCCTGCAGTGGCTTGAGGCCAGTGGGGACACCCGAGGAGGCAGCAGGGCCAGAGTGGCTGGGCTGTGGTGAGGAGGGATTTATTTCAGTTGATCAAAACCAATAATATCTGCCAGTATTTATTCTGGAGCTGCACACACTGCCAAATTTACAAGAGAATGTGGATCAATTTAAGGGTGGAAGACTGCGCTCCCATGGCTGAGATGAAGTATATCCTTCAATAGGTACTGATTCCTGGGATTATTATTTTCTTGATGAAGGAGTGATAGGATGATTAGATGTCCTCCAAAGCTTTGTGGGCACTAGACAGAAGGCTGTATCAGAGAAACACAACTATCATCAGACAAGAGCCAACCTCAATCTAGAACAATTTTTACCTGCCCTTTGTAAGTGAAACAGTTTGATGCCAAAAGAAAGAATTTGCAGCAGCATTGGTTGGCTGCCAGCACACTGCTTTGTGTAACACAAGCTCAGTATTTTCGTCTTGCTCCTGAATTTTTGACTTTGTGAATTCCACAGCCACATCTGAAAGAAAGAGGAACAGCTCTGTTTCCATTTCAGTAGGGTTTCTAAGAAAGAGATTGCTCCTTCCATAAACTGACATCTCTGCTTCTGCTGAATGAGTGGTGTGAGGTTTAGAGGGCTGCTCTTACATGTGAGCATTTGATCTACTTCAACAATGTCAGACAAAACAAGCCATGAGCAAACATATTCTGAGCTGAAAAACAGCTGGCTAGTGAACAAGGCAGAATGAGAGCTGAAAAGACTTAGCCAAGGACCTTCATCACTTACCTTCTGCCTGAGGACCATATTCTCATTTATTTGTACAACATATCCAGTATTTGAGATCTAAATAATTTATTAGAAGACATACAAGCTCAGTGAGATAAATTGGCCTGAAATGTAATTTGCCCTGTGGGTTTTGATTTTTTCTGGTTTTAACAACAAAACACAGAACAACCAACAAATGTGAAATTCTTGACCAGCTATATTCATGCTTACAACTCCCCCATGAGGATAATCTTCATTTTACAGAATGCAGCAAAGGAGATGGCAGGGGGAAGCAGAAAGAAGGGTGGCTGGTTCCTTGCCTGCCTGGTGGCCTTGCAGCCGTGCTTCTGGCAGAGGACATGGGCTGGTCCCCAGGCCTGCTGTGGGGGCTCTGGCACTCAAGGAAGAGTTTGAGAGCTCACTGATAGGGATGACTGCAAAAATGCTTGATTATTTGGGATTGCTCTTATCCCACAAAATACCTTGGAGAGGGGAAAGCAGCAAATCCCACTAGAGAAGGGTTTGGCATGGCTTCTCTCCCACAGCTGGTTGAGGGCTGGGAGCTTCAATGCACACTCACTGTGGGCCCACAACTTAAGCCACGACCCTTGGGACAAGAGAACTAGCAGAGCTGCAGGATGATAGTCCCACGGGAGTGCCAGCACTTGAGACAAGTTTTCACAGCTTGTCCTTTTTAAAGAACAGTTTTAAAACATATTCCTGTGGAAAAAAGAAGTCAAGCGGAACTTTATAGCATTTTCTATAAAAAGCCCAAAAGAGGAAGTTAAAATTCATATGTAGACAGGTTTGTAAGCAGCTGATTCTAAGCCCATATATGTTAACAGAGGTTCCCTGCCTGCACAGAGTGAGAGGTGTTGGGGCTGCAGAGCACAACCCCTGCAAGAGGGATCTGTGCACCAGCAAGGAGTCAGGACCAGCTCCCAGCAAACATCCTCGTGTTCAAGGAGAGTGCTGTTGGGAGCTCTTTGTGCCACTCTTTCCAGAGCAGAGGGCCAGTACCATGCAGCACATGCTCCTCAGACTGTGAGACCCTTACAGAAGGGCTCACACCTTGGCAGCCTGCAGTGCTCATTAATAACACTTGATTTACTCATTCACAGAAATCAGATGAAAAAGACCTCTTAAACCACCCAGTCTGTCCCCCACTTGGAGTTTCAGGCTCTTGGTCTGCAGCACCCATCAGCTCTGCATAATTAATCTCTTCCTCATGAGACTGCTTGCTTGTCTCTTCTAGTTTGTCCCTGTGGAGCACTCTGGGAGCAGATCAGCTCATTACCCATCACTCACTGGTTTAATGCTTCTCTTGGATTTTGTCTCCCTTATTTTCCACTCAGCTCTCACAAATGTCTTCAGCAGTGAGAGGCTGAAACTCATGGTTTATGACTGGGAAAGAAAAATCAATACATACTCAATTTCAGAGAAGGATACTCCTCCCTTAGGCCCTTCCTCTGCCTCCATAGGCATGTAATTCTATTTAATCTACAAAATAGAATAAGATATTTTTTGCAGTAATTTTTTTCCCCTTTGCTTGGGTGCCTGGAAGTTGAGGGTCATTCTCAATTGTGCTGGAAAGGCATTCACTCTCCCTTCCCCTGCCTGTTCATGCCCATGGCACCTCTGCTTTCTCAAGGCTAGGGCTCAGCTCTGGTGGGAAAAAGCTCTGAGCCAGCCAGTGTTTCCATAACCTTCCACACAGCCTGGCACAAATGATCTGGCTCATCCTGTGCAAAGGGAGGTCACAGAACAGGCTGAGGACAGGCTACAGCCCAACAGCGGGTTTCCATCGGCTGCGTCACCGCGGGTCCTTTACTGAGTCACTCGTCTTTCTGACGGCGGCGGTTTCAGAATGACTCCGAGTGAACCTTGTTTCGAGAAAGTCAGCATGAGCCCTCAGAGGGGATGTGATGGGTGCGTGGTGCAAGGGGAAATACCTCCTTCCTTTCAAGGTGATACAGATACATTAATTGACTAAAAACACCAGTCAGAAAATTTCCTGCACTTTAAGTGCAATGGGAACTTTGTAATAAAGCACCTTGAAGGACACCCTGTAGAAGCAGAGAGGTGTCCTTTGTTTCTGTTTCTTTACATGAAGAAATCTGTGGTTTGTGAAGAAAAGATGACACACATTTTAAAAAAGTGGAAAAAAAATCCCCCAGTCATATGTTGCCTGCTAACCTGCACACATTCCCATTGCCTGCTGTACATCTTAATCCATAATATTTATGGTGCTTTACAGAAACAAATATCTGCAACAGAGTGAGTCACTGCTATTTAATAAACATGAAGATTCTTTGTAACTCTAATGGGTTTGTTTAGGCATGGAGGGTCAAAGTCCCAAAAACTTGAGAATTTTAAGTTCTTAGAATACTTGCAGAAAATAAGAAAACAAGTTCTGAAAGTAAAATCAAAAATGAAACCACTTCATTTTGGGGAGGGAGAAAGGACACAGACATTTGTATGAAGAAAATATACTTTTACTCATGTGCCCCATCCTTTAATAAGAGCAAGATCTGTGCTCCTCACAGTCATTTTGATGACAGGTTTCCCCTGAGGACACTGGCAAGGTGGCACAGCATCCCTTTGCTCCTCAGGCAGGCAGGAATTCTCACAGGACTCTGAGGGCTGAAGGGGAGCAGCACTGCTGTGCCCTTCTTGCTTTCCCCATGGCTCCTGGTAGGTGGGTGTCGAGGGGCTCTCTAACAGAGAAGAAAAGCAGGTGCTGTGGTCATGCTGCCCAGATGGGTCCCTAGAATTTGCAGGGGAAGATGCTGATGGAGTACCTCATCCCACAAGATCTTGCTGTGGGGAGAAGCTCACTGACTGATCCCAGCTACAGTGAACACTGCCACAGCACGAAACCACCACAGCTCCAGCTCACCCAGGGGGCTGCAATATGTCAGATGGCTTCTCAGGGTCCTGCCCTGAGCTGTGTAGGGCAGACAGGACCTCACTGTCGCCCCAACACTTGACAGACCTCACTGCTCACCACTGTCCCGAGGCTATGGAGATGGCTCTGGGCTGGTAAGGCCTTGCCTGTGGAACACACAGCAGCAAAACACCAGGAAGTGGTGGCAGGATGGCAATCCATTTTCAATAAATTTCTTTAACAGTGACATCCTGCAACAGGCATGGAGTCAATGAGCTGTCCTCCCCACTGCCAGCCCAGGGCATCACACCTCTATCCTTCCTCCTATTTTACAGCAGTGGCGTTGGAAGCTTGGAGCTTCCCTTGTGAACAGCTGCCCTGCAAATATATGCAGGCCTCTTTGAGCTCATTTATAGAAAGTATAAGGAACAATCAATATGAAATTAGTGCTGACTGCCACCCCAGGGCAGGACCCCAGCTGCACTTCCCAGGGAGAGGCTTGTGGCTGGGTTTGTCAGGAGCACCAAGGGACCAGGGCCAGCCAACAACCCAACAGCATCTGTGGGGTGCCAGGAAAAGACATGGTATTAATAAAAAAGTGAAGTAACTCCTCAGCTGCATTTGGCTGTGGTTCATTGAGACTAACAAGATGGTAAAGATGGTCTCACTCACTTTCAGGAAACAACTGGAATTTTTGTGACTCAGCATCACTGTAAAACTGTGCCCAAAGTGAGCTGGAGAACTGATAAAAATCAGGCTAAGGAGAAGAAAGCCAGCTGTGGTGTGATGTCTGCACAGGGCTGGGAACAGCCTTGGCTCCAGCATGGCCACCTTCCATCTGGGCTGCCAGCACTTCTACTGGACTGCCAGCTCTCATCAAGAGGATGCTGCAAGGGTGAACAAAAGCCCTGGCTGGAGGGAAGCTGATTTTGGCCAGCTGACTCTGCCTGGCAGGCAGACAGACCCTGTCCTGCCTGTATCCCTGCATGCTGCAGCCTGGGGTACCAAAGTGCTGGGGCACCAGGCTTGGACTTGACTCACATCATGAGCACCCTCATGAGCAGTCTCTGTTTCATTTTGTCTTCCTTTTTCACTTTTAGTGGGGATGTAGAATAGGTCACAGCTCAGAGCAGAGTTCCCAGCAGCAGAAGACAGCACTGGAGTGATTATCACCATTCAAGGACCTCCTCCCGCCCTGAGCCCTCCGCTCCTCCAGGTCAATATTCCTTCCCAAGTGCAGGCACTGTGAAACATTAATTCCTTTAAACTGCCCCTAAAACACACCTTCTGACTGCTGCTACAATTTTGCAAGCATTTAAGCTCCCTGACAATGAAGACTTACAGGCAGGACTCTTTACATGAGGATGTTTACAGCCTCGCCTGCTAGCCAAGAGTTTTAGTTCCATATTCCCTCACAGCATGTTTATATGCAGCATTTAAAATGACATTGTTATCATCCTGAATGCAGTTTAAATTTCTGGAGTGCTTTTTTTCACCTTTGAATCCTAAAGCACTTGACAACTGGTACATCATGGTTACAGCCTCCATATGTTGTGATTTGTTCACCTGCCACAGGATACACCTGCCTCTGAAGTTACACTGTGTTCCTGCTAATCCAGCTGCTTCTCCACACACCCACAGGGATGCACTCCCTGTGTGTTTGTCTTCAGCCAATCTGTAGAGACACTTTTGCATCTGAAAGCGCTTTTTACCTGCATAAGGTGGCAGAGATTGATGGACAGAGATTGGTCTGGCTTGGTGCCACTCCTCTGGTCAGTTAAAACCCAAAATTCGGATTTCTCAGGATGCAGGATTGGGCTTTTTGCAGAAACAAGTTGAAAACAGAGAGAAAGGAGAAACTTAATACATTGACACAGGTCTTCCTGGATTTAACCATTAACTTGGTTTTCTGTAAGTGGAAAAAGTGCTGAAACTTTAAGTTGCCTGATAGGAATTCCTACTTTTACATAAAAAGTAATGGTGTAAAATAGTCTGAAAACTCTTAAGATCCCCCTGACCTGTTCACAATAAATTCTTTAATACTAACTTCAGTAATAAGATATAATCCTGAATAGAGGTAAATTTTGATTTCTTAGAATGGCTTCAGTCCAAAAGTCTTGCACAGTCTTAAAGGATTTTTGGAAGACTCTGCCTGGATCTTTGAGATCTTAATGAAAAATAGGTTGCTCTCAGGTTGTTTAAGAAACAATAGTTCTGAAATACAAATACCAGATATAAGCATCTGCTGAATAACTGAATCTAGTTAAGTCACAGGAGTCTTCAGTCATTTTTGGAAACAAGTATAGGAAAATGTATATACCAAAGGGACTGAAGTTTGGACAAATTTTGAGCAAATTTGCTAAACTAATAGCTTTTATGGAAGGACTCCAAACCTGCTTCACTAAGGAAAGGAGTAGGGGCTAATCCCCTTTCTTGTCACTTGCAAGCAAAATGTGAATACAGATGTGCAAAGCAGTTAAAGACTAGAAAAAACCGCCTGGAGATTGTGCCCTGCCTCAGGCTATCGGGAGTCCCTCTCCCTCTATTTTACTTGGAACTGGCAGTTTTCTCAGTATTCTTTACACAAACAGCAAAATTTGCTGTTTCACCTTGTTAACTGAACATGTGGTGTGAGGTCAGCAACAGTCGCCAGCCTATCTCCAACTGTCTGTGCTCACATGATGCTGCAGCTCCAGCACAAACAGGAAACTGGGCAAAGTGACTCTTTTAGTAGGGGACCACAACAACACTTATTTTGGAAAAAAAGTGCTCAACAACACGCTGTCAGTCCTAATGAAGAAAAGCAGAGTAGCCAGCAGGAGCAGAATTCAAGCTGCAAATGTTTAGGCTGTAGCACTTTTCCCTGATCATAACAATGATGTTCAGGAAATGCCTCCACGTTCAGTGTCCTGCTCAGCTGATCTGGGTGCACACTGAATAAAGAGCTGCATCCTCCACATCCCCTTCGGGCCAAATCTGGGCTATTGACTTCAGGCTACATGCTGCAAAGACTTTGACCTTTGCACTTCATTTCACTCCTAAAATTGCCTGGAGAAAGGAAATGTGCGGGAGGCAGGCAGAAAAACAGGGAGGAGGTGCACATGTGTGGGAGGACTCGCCGTAGAGAACAGGTCACTTTTGTTGAAAATAAAAATCAACCTTTCTGCACATATGGACAAAGATAGAAAGAAAAATAGGAATAGGTCCAATCTCACAACAGCAGCTATACAGTATCCAGATGAGCTCTGGTTTTAGGCATGTGGGGGGGGGGGACACTGATTTAATTGCATGCTCCAAGCTATACAGACTCAGAGATCTCCTCTGGGATCTGTGTATTGGCTTGAAATTGATCCCACGGGAACCACCCGGCCTTTGCAGTGACATTTAAACTCCAGTGATGCAAATGGCAAAGCTGCCATTTGCTCCGAGGGGGCCAGGTCCTCCTCCTGACAGGAAGCTTTGAGAAATGCAGAGATTCCCAAAAATGGAAACACGATACGAAGAAATTATCTGAATAAAGGAAATCTGCCTCTGGACTAATGAAGAGCATTTCTACCAGCCACATCAGAAGATGAACTCTGCCTTCACAGGTCTAGCCTGGGTTTTGTGGGTTGCACACAGGCTGCCCTCAACTGATTTTTTCTCCAGCTGGACAGCAAATATCTGCTGGTGACTTCAGGCAGGGTAAAAGCCCCTGTTAGGGGGAAGGCAGGCTGCCCCCACAGGTCTTACCCTGACCATGCCTAGTCAGGGCAGGCACTGTGCAGCACAAACACCCAGCTCTGACAGCAACATGGGCAGAGCAAGCCAGGTACCACAGCCAGGGCTCCTGCGGGAGCAGAGAGTGTCTGGTGCACTGGGAGAGCTGCTGGAATGCAACCAGAAAACAAACAAACTATGGTGAAATAAAGTGAAGTTTGTAAAGGTCTGTATCTGTCCCATAAATGCTGTTTGAACAATCAGGTCTCTGCAGCCTCCAACTGGAAGCAGAGCTGCGTGATTCAGATGCTCAGCCAAAGCCAGTCATCACTGGCCAGATTCCCTTGGCGAATATTTACAGAAAACAGACCAGAGTATAAACTAAGAGTTATTTGTCAGACCTATTTAGTAAATATTATAATTGTATTTAAGAGCACACCAAGTGTGTGGGCAAGGCCCAAACCAAAACAGACAGTAGAATGTGCTGGATAAAGTCTCTGCATTGCATATATGCAAGTACAGATGTGTTTTAAAGGGAGTATATTTAGGTGGCCCTTGCTTCCTTTAAAGTGGGTTGAGTTGAACCTCAGCAACACTGAAGGTGGCTGAAAGTGCTCAACAGCTGTTTTTTCACCCATTTGTTAATTTCAAAGTACATTATTAGAAAACTAGCTACGCTATGGAATTTGTAATTCTATTCTGATTGCAGTTCTGCAGTTTTCACCTGTCTTCTCAACTAAATTGTGTTGCTTAACCTTTAATTATTCTCTAGGCAGTGTTACGTGTCCAGACCTGGGTTTACTTCTTTAAAAGCTGTCTTAAATTAGTTTTTGCTTTACACTTGACAGGAAGCAGAGCTAGTTTTTAAATATTTTTAGACCTATTTTTTTTGTTCTCCTTAGTTCGTGTAAAAGTGGTCATCACTCACATGGCTTATAATATACAGCATCCACTGCCTGTCATTTTTTATTTTAAAGTACATAAATATTAGGAATTATATAAACAATGCTCCTTGTGCCATGTTTTCTCTTTTTTTTTTTTTTTTTTTTTTTTTTTTTTTTTTTTTTTTTTTGTTTAAGAATTCTCTCTGAGCTGTCAGGACTTTTTCTGTTGCTGTTGGGCCCTGTATGCCATCCAAGGAAAGAGGGTTTCAAGATGAAGGGTTTGAAGAAACAGCACCCTGTGAGCTCCACTTTCCTTCACATTTTAGGTGTGTTTCACAAAGTCAGCTGGTTAAAGTCAGCTCGAGTATCCAAACATCGCTTGTGTAAACTTCCCATGCTTAGGAGATAACTGCGTTCCTCTGCTCTGCTCTGGAAGGCAATGCTGCCTGTGAAATTTTGCAGACCTGCTTTTTTTCTCAGTGCTCTGCCTACTTCACACCGGCCTGTGGCTCAGAATGCTCCAGGGCAGCTGGGAATGGGCAGCAGGGCACAAAGCCCTGGCCTCTGGCAGGGACCTGGTACTGCACCTGGGTCACAGAATCACAGAATCCTGTGCTGGATGGGACCTCCAAGGATCATCCAGTCCAGCTCCTGGCCCCGCTCAGCACCATCCCCAAGAGTCACACATGTGCCTGAGAGCATTGTCTAAACATTTCCTGAACTCTGTCAGCCTTGGTGCTGTGACCAGGGGAGCCCATTACAGTGCCCAGCAACCCCCTGGGTGAAGAAGCTTTTCCTGATACCCAACCTAAACCTCCCCTGACACAGCTCCATGTTGCTCTTTGTTCCTCTTACTGGTCACCAGACAGGAGATCAGTGCCTGCACCTCTTCTTCCCCTCATGAGGAAGCCTCCTCATCATCAGCCCTTTCTCTTCTCACCTCCTGAGACTGGCCCCTCCCATTGCAAATTACATGTGGGTTAAGCTTTTTCAGCCCTCTGTTACTGCTGCAACGTTTGCCTGGATGTGGAGACATGAATGTGCCCAGGGCTGGCATGTGCTGTATAGCACTGCTATTGAAAAAACTTAGCATGGCAAATAAGGTCCTAAGAGCATATGTAAGGTTTATCTTCATTTCCATGACTTCTCAAACTTCCCTTGCTGAACCAAATGATGAAATCACAACATGTTCAGAAATATTAAATCATTTCCTCAACATCTGAATATAATGGGCTGCAGGAGGAAAACAATTACTTCTGGCATGCTTCACACTGTAACACTCTGAATATTCTGGTATTCCAGCATATTTACAGGCTTGCACTCTGATCACAGCAGCATTAAAATAACTATGGACCATGATTTATTTCATAGGAAATGCCCCTGACTTGCTGAATCCAGCTTTGCCTGGACATTGGGGGATTTTAAACCACACAGTGCACACCCAGGCAGTAACTTCAGGATGCCCCAGACCAGCTTCCTACTGCTGGCCTCAGGAATGTGCTAACCCAGTACTGGGCAGTGTCCTGCTGTCTCTGTGGTGCAGAAGGCCCAAATTCATTGTGGCACTAAAAGGATGAAGTGTGATGTGAGGATTGCCCTGCCTGGCTGTGTACCCACCTCTGCCTCCCCACTTTACCCTGTGTGAGTACCTGAGCTTCCCCACTCTGGACATGGGGAAAGGGAAGGGCAGAAGTGGGGCTGCTCCTCACCAGCTGGCTGTGGTCCTCCCTGTGCTATCACAGGCCAGGTCCCACATGTGAAATCCTGGGAAGGCTGCTGGTACCAGGGAGAGCAACAGGGCCTCCCTCCCCAAACAGAAAGGAGAGAAACAGAGAAAAGTAAAAGTGCTCATTTCTGCAGAACCCCATGGATTTCACACCCAGAAGGGTTCATTGCTGTCAGCTGATGAAGCTGCAGCTTGCAAGAGGACAGGTTGGTTTTACTGAGCAGGTGCCTTCTCTTTGGGGTTATGTTCAGCCAGTTGACAGGGATTTGTAATGCAGATCTTTTTTGTGAGTACAGCAGGAGTAAAACTCACTGCCAAACTCCACAAATAGTGGAACAGTTTGGGAGTAAAAACAGATTTCAGAAATGAAAGTTCAGCTTGATCTATTGGGAACAACATGCATTTAATGTGCTCAGCAATGTCTTAAATATGAGCAATGTGGGAGAAGGGTAATAGCTCCCTTTCTATCATTTTTCAACCTGTCAGCACACTAATCTATGAGACACCAAAATCCAGATTCTTAGTAATGTAAACTGGTAAATGTGGTTGAAGGCAGTGGTACTGTGCAGCCTATCTGGATCTACGTCTTTTTTAAACAGTAAAGCTATCAGAAGAGTATGTGCTTGTGGGATGGTGAAATAGGATCAATGTTACTGTTACAAAAGTGAGGACAATCAGCCAGCTGGGTTTTTCCACAGGCGTTTTCAAAACTACAGCGTTTATTTCTGCTTTTCTGCAACTTCTTCTCTATCTCTTCTCCTTCCTTCCCTATCCCCTTTTTTCTGTGGTTTATGCACTCTGAGCTGCATGCAGAAAATGAGGTCACCAGGGAGCAGTAAGGATGTGGATGCAGACTGTGACTGCATCATTTGCTCCCTGCATGCTGCTGGCTGCCTTCTCTCACCAGGGCTCCGTGGAAGCAGCCAGAGAAAGGACCAGGAAGGAGCAGAAGGCATCGAGACTGGACTGCCTCTGTGTGGTGATGGGCCACTCCTCTGCTGCTGGTGCTGTCTGAACAGGCACTGGGGGAAAACACAGACAGATGGGATGTGCTGCAGGGAGAGGTGCCTTCTTGTGCCCTCCTGGTGTCTGCAGCTAAAGAATGAGGGACCCTTTACACCCAGGCTGCTGTGTCCCATGAACATGTGGCTGGAAGGGTCTGTCATGCCTCCACCCAGCCACCCTCTCCTACACCAAGGCTGCAAGCAAATGGGGATGATGAAGACCTGCACAAGCTCCTTGGCCATCCCCAGTCCTGCCTGTTCCCCTGCCTCATCTCAGTGTGACCTGTGCCCTCCCAGCCCCTCCCAGCTGGTCATGGCAGGTCAGTGCCACCACCTTTGTGCATGGTCGCCTACGCACCTTCTGCCCTGAGGGAAATATCTGTACACTTGTTCCCCCGTGTCCTGATGTCTGGGGAGCACCTGAAGCACTTCTGGGGCGCCTGAAGCACATCTGGCTCCAGCCCTAGTGAGGCTGCAGTGAGGGCAGCCAGGACCATGCAATCCCAACCAGCTGGCGAGGCCATGCTGCTCTGTTAGGATCAAAGGCCTCTACCTGACCTTGGTGATGACCAAAGTGTGTTCTGCTTTCCTCTGATGGGAAGAGTTGGTCAGTTGGCTTTAAAACCATACCCCATCCAGCACAAATTCTATAAATCTTCAAAGCCAAAAGTGCACAGTCATCTGTATAGTCTGCAGTGCTTGCATATGCTTCTGAAGGAAGCAAATGGAAGTGTGGCTGATGCTAACACTTGAACTGCTTGAATGCTGTCAACTTGAATTGCAAAACAGGAGTTGAAGCAAAATTCCAGCTGCCGTGGAGCTCCTCTGCTGAATTTTGAAATAATTTTCAATTTTGAAGTGGGTTTTATTGCTTCTAATCCTATAGGAAAGATTAATGAAGACAGAGAAACTAGCAGCAGAAATGCCAAGACAGCCTTACACACTAAGATCTGATCCTACCAAAATGCAGACACATAAAAATTCAGAAGTTTCCACAGATACAACCATTTCCTGATCAGCTGAATGTGCAGGCAGAGCTGATCCACAGGGCTCTCCTGTGTTGAGGGCACTGCACTCCCTTCCCAGTCACTGCTGAGTTCTCTTCCGCTCACCAGCGATGCCCCAGCCACAGAATGGTTAAATAACTGGAGGTTTGTGCCCACCAATGTGCTTTCAGCTTGTTTCAAAGAGTGCAAATCCTGGACAGTCAGTGCCTTCACACTGGCTAAGAAAGCCCTGCTCAGAGCATTTCTCTTAGGGAGAGTGTGGAGACAGACACAATCACAAGAAAGAAACTGTATGCAACATCCTCGGCTCTGCACTGAAGCTACAGTGCTCAGCCTACTAGAGAAAAACAAAGCAGACTTTCCCTGTAACTGCCTTCAGTTGAAATGTGGTGCTTGGGAGCCATGCAGATTATTCTTTTTATAACAGGTCTCAAATGCTGCTCTGTTTTAGCAGGCAATGTTTTGCTCCCTGGCTCTGCCATTTAGGCTCCTGCCTGATATTTTAGGAGCGACAGCATGTGGGTATCAACAGGCCTGTTGGTGCTTGTAGGTAGTGATGGGAGAAGGGATGCAGTCTTTGTTTAGAGAGGTCATTTCAAGGGTGTTTATGTTCTAGGAGCAAAGCTAGACTACAGAATAATAAGTGTTTTCAAAGCCAGAGTTAAAGAGCTAAAAAGGGAGAGTAGGGGAGTCCCAAATGGGCAAGAAAATTGGAAAGACAGGAATGGGAGGAGCAGGAAAGCTGAAGAAAGGACAAATTACAAATGAACTGTGGGGGCCATGCAGAGAAAGGACTGGGTGCTGCAGCTCTGTGGGGAGGGTATCACCGAGGAGCAGCTCCATCCCCAGCAGCTCACACACAGCACAACCTGCAGAAGGCTGATAGCAAACCCCTGGACCCAGCATGAGGAAGGCACAGCTCCTCCAGCAAGGACTTCTCAAAAGGAGACCTAGTTTTTACTATGGGTGGAGTAGCCCCATCACATTCTGAATCACAGGGCCGTGGGCTGGCCATTGTATGCATTGTTATGAGGTATCTCCTCTGCTAGAGCCAGGCAGAAAAGCCAGCAAAGAAACAGGAGGGAAGAGGCTGTTACTGAAATCCTGTGAGAACAGGAATGATGACAGACAATGCCTCACACCCCTGCTTCCACTGCAGGAGCTGCAGTGCAACAGCACACTGTCCAAAGCGTGGTGTGACGGGCACGGCTGGCCAGGGCAGCTCAGAGCTGCTACCAGAGAATCGCAGAGAGCCCCAGAATCCTCCTGCTTTGCTAGTACACTGCAAGCAGAGGGCAAGAGCTAATCAGGACTCGTGCTAATTAAGCTGCCTATTGCTGGGAGAGGATGGGGACGTGGCTGGATGCCAACAGCAATATGGTAGGCGGGACCGGAGGGCTCCGCTGACTCCCAGGGAAAGTCTGATTCGGTAACCTGGTCCTTACGCTTTCCTTCTTTCTTCCCTCTCCTGGGGCTCCTCGTGGAAAGACGCCGGCTGCGAGGCCCTTTTGGAGCCCCACACCCCCCGGAGGTGCGCGGGCAGGAGCCCCTGGTGCGGGCAGGAGGGCAGAGCTGTGCAGGGAGGCGGCCGCCGCTGGGCTCGCGTCCCCTCTGCTCAGCCCCGCTGTGGGCTCTGACGCTGGGGCTGGGGCTGCTGGCACAGCTACAGCCTCGTGTTTTTTGACCTTTTACTCTTCCAGAGATAGAAATGGGATTTGTCTGAGGCTTGGAATAACTTCCTGCGATTGTGCTGGAGAGGGCTAGTCTGGCTTGCTAGATAGCTGTGTCTGTCGGGCTGGCTCAGGAACGGAGAAAGCCTCTGCTCCGTGACTAAGCTGAAGACAGATTTAAAGGAGCCCCAAGACACAGCTGTGCCTTAGAGAAAAAGAAGCTGAGAGCACTGTACATTGTCCCCAGTAGGACAACTGGGCCAGGGCTGTGTCTGGCTTTGGGCATTACCATTACTGGAGAACCACAAACAAC
The DNA here is from genome assembly GCA_013398075.1 of Notiomystis cincta. NCBI lineage: Eukaryota > Metazoa > Chordata > Aves > Passeriformes > Notiomystidae > Notiomystis > Notiomystis cincta. The sequence continues at coordinate 125,204 of VZRX01019025.1, read as the reverse complement.
CCTAAAGCAAATGGTGTCTGTGTTTTGATAGTGATTCCTCAGATGGGAACAGATAAATCCTCTCTGGATCAGTGATGTGTGTGTGTCTGCATGTGTGGGAAAGTAGGTAATGGTCTGAAAACTGATCCTTTGGGATGATGAGAGCAAGCAATAGTTGTGCAAGCCTCCCCCTCCTCCTCCACCATTCCTCTTCTGCCAGCACAGGCAGCTGAGCTGAGGTGAGGGCTGCTCTGCTTTCCCTGCATCTTTTCACGCCCTTTGCATCTCTTTTGTTCCATCTTTAATTGACTTCTAGCAGCCTTTACAAGTGACATTGACAGGTCAGATATTTTCAGCACAACATTCAACAGATTTGTTGGGATTTCCCAAGGAATTAAGGAAATGTACTTTAAACAAAGCCTTTTCTAAGCAAGATTTTTAATTGTTTCTTGTATTTTACTCACCAGTATTCAAAATGGCTACGTACAAGATGTGTGTACTTCTGTGTGACTCACTCACAGCCTGGCTGCCTCTGCTTCTCCTTTCTTAAAGTTTAGAGCAGGAATGATCTTGGCCCTTTACTGATATTCCTTTGAACAACTAAACACAGAGCACCTGGTGGGCAGCATCTTTGACTGAAAATGGTAATTTTGTACTCTTCTGGCCAACAGCAGTGCCAGCTGGAGATCCTCTGGCATATACCAGGGAATATTCAGGCCATATCCAGCCCAACCCAGCTAAAAGCCCCCTCTCCCCCTGGACTGGGTTTCTGCAGCCACTTGCTGGAGGTGTCAGCCCTCCCTCCTTGGCACTGCTTGGACAGGACAGGAAAACAGCTCTCCCCAGCTCTGAGGCTGCTGGTTGGATCTGTGCTGTTCCTGAGCTTGAGTGTGTTTCATAGTAGGTAAGAAATAAAAATTTGGCTCTTCCTGCCCAGCAAAAGCAGAGCTGTCCCAAAGCCAAGTCACGTTTCTGTTGCAAACAAGTCCTGACACACAAGTTCAACACACTCAACACTTCTGTGCAGAGACACCATTCACAGGTTTTCAGCCTCAGGGGAATTCAGGGTGTTAGTGATATGTATCAGCAAATGTGATTTATAGTGTAATTGTAGGACACAGTAAGAGGGTAACACTTGAGCCTTTGAGCTTCAGTGCACAGCAGGTCTCTCAGACAGCAGAAGGAAGCAGTGCTGGACTGCACTCTTTATCTGTTTGCATCAAGTTCTGACCCCTACATAGATTTCACTTAATTCTTTCTAAATAGGAGGTGTTGAACAAACTGGAATTTTGAGTAAATTTTTATAAAAAAAAATCTGCTATCCAAAAAGGAACAAAGAAAACCCACCTAGTTTATTTGTATGTAATTTAATATAATTCATTAATTTAAAATCCTTTAAAAAAGTGTTTAAATGCTTTTGTACATGTTTCCAATTCTATTCAAATGCAACTTTTTTCAAATCACATAAAATAATCCTTGCTGGGGGAAAGTAAGCTTTTCACAGTGATACCTCTTTAACATAAAAATTGTAACATAAAGAACATAAGTGATTGTGTATTAAGCTACACCAATGCCTTGATATTTATGGATGGAAATAAAGTATGCCTGTTAAGCAGAAATAAGCACTACATTTATCCTAAAAACCCCACTTAGTGGTAAATCATTGCACATCAGCTAATGAAACTGTACTTCAAGGAAATAAATGGAAAAGTACCTGTGGCAAAAAAATGAGATTGAGAAGTTACATTTTAATTAAAGATTCATACTTTCTCATTTAAATTATTGTAAAAATCTGTGTTAACACTTCTCTATGTGAATTAATGCTCTTTTATAGGGAAATTTCCTCAGGACGACTGGGCTAGCTTGGGGAAGTATCATGAGGGGGAGCTGTTGAAATTAAAAATAAAACTACTAGTGCTCCCAGACTTGCAGCCTGTGATCAGCATGCAGTGCTCTTTTTCCACCCTCAGTCCTGTGTGTCAAAAAGAGAGTGATGGACTGTCACAACACAGGGCATTTGTTCACCCACAGATTAAAATGCATCCAAGGGCTAAGTGATGAATCCTTCTCACCACACCTTATTTCCAACAACTGAACTCCGTTATTTCACTTGTGGTACAGCAGGCACTACCACAGGGTGTTCTCACAGGGACTCTGAGAATAATGCACATTAACAGAGTCTGTGGAGCTCCTCATGCACATGGCTCTCCCTGGGCTCTCAGTTCAGACTCTGAGCTGGTGGCTACAGCCACAGTTCAGACACAGCTGGAGTTTCATCTAAGAGCAAACTTGCAGGTGTGCCTGATACCACTTTATCATTAAAGAGACCAGGTCACGGTATAAATGCAGGAGTTCACACTGATGAGCACGTGTGAAGGAGGTCAGCACTGAGGGTGTCTTCCAGCCACAACACAATGCAGTGTGTAGGTGTGAGAGCAGGCTCACCATAATGAAAACAAAAGAAAATCCCTCAACTAAACAACACCACAAAAAGATGTAAAACACTGCAGCTCAGGTCCCTGTAAGCTTAGGCTTTTCTCTACTACACCAGGAAAACAAAATCCTGAAGAGAATCCCTGTTACTCAGACTGGTTCAGACTGCAGATCTTTTTCCTTACAGTTTTGCATCTCATCACAGAGCATCCCAATGTTCATTTTTCTATCCAGTGCTCTTGGGCCGCTGAGAGCAATCCTGATACACTCTGCACTGCAACTCAAACCCAGGCAGGCATCCCACACGAGGGCCCTGCCTGGTTCTTCTACATCCAGAGGCTCTCTCACAGTAGCAAACATTTCACATCAGCAAAGATGTTACATCACCCTGAACGTCTGTGTGCCCTCTCATGAAGTTTCTGGAATTCTTTGCAAAAAGCAGGTTGGCTACAGAGCCAAGAACTTCCTGCCCCATTCCTGAAGGTAGATGTCTTCTAACACTCCATCAAGCCCGTGCTGTCGCTGTGTGACCCAGTTCCAGGAGCAGGAAGCTGTGCTGCTGGGCTGGCACCTGCCAACCCAACTGCACACATCTGCCCTGCCTGCAGCAGGACATGGTGGCAGGAGCTGTAAGCAGAAGCGTGAAGTTCACAGTCACTGGTTTTTCTAACTGAATCCCACAAAAAGTGATGTGAGATAAAGGCTGTTTGAGCACAGAGCAAACAAACACTACACAGACCCTGAGACTCCAGTGAGCTTAGTACAGTTAGAAGAGTCTCTGTCTCTCATGTCCAAAAGGTAACTTGTGAAATTCAGCCTGACAGAAACTCTTCTGTCAAAGGCTGTTTCCTGAGGGTACCAAAAAAATGTCCAATCATTCATGACCAAATAATCTGCCCTTCAAGCTTAGGTCCCAGTTCCTTAAGCACATGCTTCACAGCAAAGTTAGGAATAGTCTTTGACCTCATTCAAACTAAAATTTAAGGAATTGAGCCTGCTTTTTTTTTTTTTGCCATTGTCCAAGTTTTCCCTGCCATTTTCACTGCCCAAAGTGTGAGCAGCAGCTGGCAAGATTAAAGGAGAATCTTGACTCCAACTAAGTGAAGTGCTCCTATTTAACCATTTTCTTGCTTCAGAGACAACGAAGATTTTCTTTCAGAAAAATGGTATTTAACAGTATGTATTTAAGACATACAAATTTTGTATGGTACGAAACTGAGGGGACACTTCCTCTTCTAAAACAAAAACCATGCACCAAGAGGCAAGCAAGCAGCATGCATGAACCTGTGCATGAGAGGGACATGGAAATCTTCTTGGGTACTGAATGTTTGACATCTAATAAAAAATTATTAGATGTCAAATATTCAATACCCAAGAAGACTTGCAGATGGGCCTTACAAAACCTGGAGCACAATTAACTTCTTTCTGTCTGGGAGCTCTATGCAAAGAAGTCTTCCCCTGGTTCAGCAGAGAGAGTGAGGCAGGGTTTGCTTCTGCAAAGATCCCTTAATTATTTGGATGTGGTGAAGTCATCATCCCTGGAGGTACTTAGAAGACATGTAGATGTGGTAGTTGGAGACATGGTTTAGTGGTGGGCTTGGCAGTGCTGGGTTAATTGGTTGGACTCCATGATTGTGAAGGTTTTTATCCAATCTAAATGATTCTGTGATTCTGTGATAAGGGATCTTGGCCTATGGGGGCTGGAACTGCGTAAATGGAAGAGCTGTTTGTGCTCTGAGTAAGGAAGTTTAAATTTGACCTGCAATGAGTGTGTAAGGCTGCAGAGAGGAAGGGCTTTCTCTACTGCTGCACTCAGAGAAACCTCTCTTTTGTCTAAAGGCCACTGTGGTCATGACTCACACACAGCCATCAGACTATTAACACTTTTATTCCAACTAGTTATTTCTGGCTTTCTGCAGTCAAAATACCTAAATGCCCAGAGTGCTTCCAGGGTAACTATAGTAATTACAAAAACAAACAACAGCAGCTCAACCCACGGGTCAGCTGAAGCCAAGCTGTGAATCATACACTTATTTTCTACCTATAGTTATGAAAAGGGATTTAAGCTGGACAACAGGGCAGTTAATTTCCTATCCACCTCAGAGATGCTCAGCCAGACAAGCTCAGCACAAATGCTGTGACTGCTCACCCCCTCCACGGGAGATGCAGAGAGGTGGGTGCTGCACAGCTTCCCTGAGCGATGGGAGCAACAGGCAGCCCCTAAACAGAACTTCATCAGACACACTGCAAAGCCACTGGAGGCTGAGGAACTGTATGTTGGGAACTGATCTTTCTTCTTCTGGGTATTCATAATCTGTATGTTTCAGAGAGCTCTGAAGGTCAGAGCTCTGAAGTTAGGAGAAAGACTTCAAACTCTAGACCTCATTCACACTTTCAGTTCTTCCTATTCCTGCAACAGTGGCCAGTTCACTCTCATCTGTGTCAGTAATTAGCAGCTTCATGTAGGAAGGGGTAGGGTCTTCTAGAAGAATCCATAATGCAGTCAAATTAATTACCTTGCATCTCAAAAATATCACATTTTTTTGTAACCAAAATAGATTTCCTTATGCAAGGCTGCACTGTGTTGCTGCGTCACCACAATGGGTTCTTCAACTCCTCTCCCTCTCTAAAAAAGTCAAAATTTACTATCTATTTTGATTATTTAGGATAGTGTGAAGACAGATGGCTCAGTAGCCAAACACTTTTCGAGTACATAACCCAAAAGCTAAAGTGCAACGTGACAACCAGATCAATCACAAGTAACAAGCAGATACATTATAGCAGATAATACATATTTTAAAGATAGATAATGGTCATTGATCTTTCAGTTGTGCTGCTATTTATTTTCTATAAAACCAATTGTGCTAAACTAGAGGGCCATGAGGTGTGTACTGTCAATTAATAAAAAAGAATACAATACAATGGAGCAAGACCTTTATGATTCATTAGTAAACTACAAAAAGAAACCACCAGTCTGGAAGCATCAAACCTTCCAGCAGAACAAGATGCAATAAAATCTGTAATGGGAGCAGCCAAGCTAACTTGCAGACAGCTCCCAGTTCTCTGAAGCTGTGTACCTCATCTTAACTGAACATCTAAATTAGATAAAATCCAAAAGCTAAATGTTGAACAAAACCCCTAAAACACTAAAGAGGAAAAGGAAAAATATAATGAAGTTTCTGTTTCTTCTCCTGGCTTTCATGAAAAGACACCAGTGCAAAATCCTGTCTATGCACATGGAGCCAGAGTTGCCCTGAGGAGAGAAATCCTGTACTGCACAGGCTGAGATAACTCTTGCACATGATGCCCCAAAAGGGTGGCCCTGAATGAGAAGAGAGATTTTCTTTTAAGGTGTTGCCCTTGTTGCCTGGGTGTTCTTCACAGCAACAGTGCAGGGAACAGTACACAGGAAGGACATTGTAAAACCAGGGGTGTTGTCAGGAGCATTCAGGGATGGGCACTGTGGAACCTTTACAGCTTTTACTGTGGATTAACTGACATTTTGAATAACAAATCTTCCGAATTCTATAGGGAAAGACAAGGTTTACCCTTGTGCCCTTCCCCATGTCCTTGCTGGTTTCCAGGGGAGGAATACTGCAGGAGTTCCCTTCAAGAAGAAAACCAAGCTAGTAAAATCCCTTCCCTGATCCCTCCTACCCCATCAATGCAGAATATTGTTGAGTAAAAATGGAGCCATACTCACAAGCAGCAGATATAGAAGAGACTTCTGAAAGCAATGGTTGTACACAGAAAGCAGTAACTGCTTTCCTTTTTTCAGACTTCATGCTTATTTGTTTAAACCACTAAGAGACATTTGCATGTTCTCTGGTCAGACATGAAAAAATAATGTAGAAATAAATGCAAGAGTAACATTGCCTGCTAACTTTCAAGTTTAATTTTATCTCCTGAAACGCTTTAGCAAAGATCCATCACTTGATTTTATGTTTTTAAAGAAGCAAAGAATATGATCAAAAATGGCTTTAGTAAGAGGTGGAAAGAAACAACAGAACCCCAACTATTATCTTTTCTTATTTTAAACCTCATCCCACACTTGACACAAATTTAGAACTGAATGCGGAATTACTCCTACTCTTCTTCACTTATGACTCTTGCCATGTTTTTCAGGAGAGTGTAACTGTTCCCTGTGAGGGTGCAGTGCAACAAGCCATATGTACAGCGTGTGCTGCAGGCAGCAGCCCCAGCAGGCTCCGGGCTGCTGATGTGGTGGCTGACTTGTTCAGGCTAATTGCTCGATTTAAATGAAGATTGCTGGGAGGTGAAACACCCCCTGGCCAGGGCAAAGATCTGTGTTACACTAACAGTGATGCTAAACCAGCCAGAGGTGAGTGGATTTTAAACCCTAAAGTTACAGAGGTTTTTCAGCCACAGAGTTAAAGTGTGGCTGTAGCACAGATGTGCCCAATTCAGAGGTGATTTTAGGAGGCTTTAAAAAGCAGGCTGAGAGACATGGCAAAAGACAAGCATAAATGTGAACTTGGGAGCATTTAATAGAAAAGCCTTTTCTCAGCAGAAAATACATTTTTTTTTATTACTTTACAATGCCCAGGAAGAATCATATGGTGATGCTGTCTTGATGTCTGTGTTAAAAGTCATTGCAGAACCCCAGGGAGCTGTTTTCCAGGGATATGCCAAGGGAAGTGCCTCTTCCATTTGTAAAGACTCTGATTTAGAGGGAAGACCATGGAGAGAGAAAACAGTATCACATAGGAAAATTAAGAATGTCATTCTGGCCTTAGAGAAACAAGGAGAAAAATTTCTTTTTTCTGACTTCAGCAGATTACAGGGATAATCAGACACACACAAAAGCCATGTGTCCTGTGCATGGTCAAGATAAGCAATACAGTGAGATGTCTCAAACCAAGGAATGGTTTGAAAAGCAATCTAACCCCAGAGGGCTGATGGGTTGACTGTAAGATACAGAGGAACACTGAAAAAGCTCCCAGAGAAGGCAAGGAAGATTTTGATGACACTAATCCTTGCCCAGGAAACTGTATTTTCTTGGGGAAAATTAAAGGATTGCAACAGACAGAAAAGTTGTGGCCACTTTGTGATTTCACACTCAACACTGCCTGAAATTGGTGGTTTCTGATGGGTATGGTCTGTGCTAAGTACAACCCAAAGAATTCTACTCTGACTTTGGCCTTCCCTGTGGTGCTGCCATAGCTCTTTTTGTGTGCAATCAGAGTAAAAATTGGACAGATGAAGACTTGAGGAGAAACCCGAACAGGTAGCTCCAAAACTTACAGTATTTGCTCAGCTGGGTTCCAGGAGGTTTTCAAGAAAAATCACCTGTACTGACTTTTATGGAATTCCAATGTGCTTCTTGTTTCAGATGAAACAGTGGTAGTGCCATTATTTAATGTTCATGTCAATGAAAGACTGTGTGATGCTGATTTTCTTTCACCCTCTCAGCATGGACACTCAGACTATCTTTGATAGTCCTACTACCTTTTTTTTGTGTGGATCAAACCACCATCAAAGAACCCACATAGGAAACAAAATTAATTTAGAGATGCTTGAATAACTTATACAGTCTAGCCTGGGAGCAGTGGGATGTTTGTACCTGTATTACTCAAAAAGGCACCTCTAAACCAGTAATGCAGCAGAGTCCTTGTGCTCTTTTGCACACTTTCCCCTGCTTTGCAAAAGTAAGAATTTGCATTATGCTTTTCACTTCTGGAAAAAGTCTGAATTGTGTCTTCCAATAATTTATTCATACAGTGTAATTAAGCACAGAATCTGACCCAACTTAGCAGAGGCACAATTTCCAGCTCTGTGGTTTTCCCCTCTGAGACTATTTACTATTTGCTTGCCAGTAATTACCACAACCATCTCCTGCTTTGAATTCTGGTACAGAACAGGGTTTCCAATTAGTTTCCTTAAAGGGAACTTAATTTTAAAACTCAGCTGAATGGAGAACTTCCATGTATCAGGCAATAAAACCATTTGCAAGTTTTTCTTCTTGCTTGTTCACCAGGTTAGGCATTATTTGTTTCTGAATAAAATGTCCTGCCCAGAACTTCATTTCAGTCCCTGAAGTATTTTTTGTTGTTGTTTTTTAATACTCCCTGTGCCTAAAGGGACAAATGCTTGGAAGTGTTTACATTTTTCACTTGTTTCTTGGAAATCATGACCCACAGATAAAAAGAATACTTCTGCAACAATAATTTGGCACTTAAAGAGCTTCTAGTCTTACTGATTGTTTGAATTAATTTTTTAAGCCCATCACAGATGTCCATATTTTATTCTGTGACTTCCTTATTACTTAACATAAGTTGAGAATGATTGTGCTAATATTATTGCACTGCTACTGTCATGAGATTATAATACACATAATTTAAACAATGATTATTGAAAAAAAAAACCAAAAATGGAATTTTAAGCCTATCTAGGAATTTGGGGTATTTGAGTAGTCATCTTTCAATAAATCCAAAATAAATATTTTAAATATGCCATAGGACATTTTTGTCTATCTCTTTGAATGCTAATACTGATCCTGTAACCTCAGTCTCCTCTCCACAATGGTTTATTTCAATTTTTTTACTAAAATTAGGCAGAATAATCCAATTGCCTTGAATTCAGATGGATTAGGACTGTGTGTATAATCCAAGGCTCCTTTTCCATGGATGATTTTGTGTTTGTTCCTATTTGACAGCTAAAAAGAAAACTAAAGCTTTTCTTGGGCACAAAATCATGTGCAAAATCAGACCCATAATGTACAACTAAAACTGAAGATGAATGAAGCACTAAGACATCAAATGCCCCTTTCCTGTTCCACTTCTTGTGTCTAGTTTGAAAAAGCATTTTTGCAGGCCAGAGTACTCTTTATTGTTTTTCAGTATATTTTCACTTTCATTCACCAATGTCTCTAGAGACAGACTGCTGCCTGCACGCTTTCTAATCCACACTAAAATCAGAACCCATGACATATACCTATGATTAATTTCACACCCTGCTTCAGCTCTGAGGTAGAAAGACTGTTTTCTCAGGGCATTATGTGGCAGATGTCACGTGCTCTGTGTGTCAGAAAACCTTCTGAGGGAGACAGCTCAGCTCTTCTAGAGCTCCAGGACCACAGCACTACTCACAGGGTGGTTCCAGACTCTCTCCACAGCCCCTGAGGAGAAAAGCTGCTGTTCAAGGGGGAGAAGCAGCAAGGAGAGATCTTCTGCTTGTTTGTTATTTCCTAAACCTGTGGCTCCTTCACTTTTGTGTGGGCTAGCATGGGTGACAGCCACCCAAGGAGGCCAGGGAAGCACTTGGGTGGATGCTGAGGGTCAGCCCTGAAAACCACCAAAGCAGGAGTGGGGGAGAGGTGGACAGAGTCAAAAGCAGGAAAGCCAAAGGCCTCTGAAGAACCATTCAGGTCCTGGGCTGCACTGTGTGTAAGACCCCTGGGTTTGGTTTATTTCTTGCATGCGTCTTGCATTCCCACACCCCTAAGCTGCTGCCTCTGTCCTGGCAGCTCCAGAGCTCCCTGTGTGAGACACAGCTGAGCATGGATTGTGCCTGAGCACAGACTGGGTGGCTCTGCCTTGCCTTTGCACAGGCCAAAAGCACCAGCCCTGCATTTACAGCCAGGAGGGTGTACCTGGAAGGTAAATCCCCCAGCTGCAGCCAGGCACGGTTTTCCAATGTCTCACAATCTTCTCCAGACTTCTCTGTTTCTGGCTTGGTCCTTGATTAATTAAGGGCTTGACACTGTGAAACTAAGAGTTTTTCCCAACAGTGTTATATACTGGAAAGAACAATTACAGGCTCAGGACTGAAATCACTGAATGCACTACACACTCACTGTTGGACTCGTTCCACTGAACTAAATTAGTAATTAATGGTATTTTCACCAAAAATCTGAGCAAATACAGTAATAACAGTAAGTCAAATTTATAACATTGTGAGACATGGGTTTCAAAAGAATAGGGGGCAAAGTTGCCAAGGCCTCCTGTATTTAGGTAACTACCTTAGCTCTTCTTTCCACTCAGCTGGAATGTCCCCAGCATTTACTACAGTTACTCCCTGACCTTAGAAGCTGAGCATTATCATCACATCAGAGTTCCCTTCTGACATAACTGGTATTTGGTTAAAAGTTCATCAAGTCAACATTTATTTTTAACAAGTGGATTACCAACAGGCACTGGATATGTTTCCCTGTTCTCTGATGTGGAGTCCCTGCCCTGGGGCTCTGGTATTTGCTGGCTAAGGAGGGTTCCAGAACAGACCCCAGCCACAGCTCAGAGCTCTTACTGGGAACAGAACACCCTGCACCAGCAGAGAGAGAACTGGTGGGGTTAGACAAAGCTTTTCAAGTAAGTTGCTACAGGCAGAAAGGGTTTCTGCACTGGCAGGGCCCTTGCCACAAGCAGTCTGTGCTTCCTACAAGATCTTTCCACAAAAGGATAAGATTTTTTCCAGCACTTGGGCACTTCCCTTTGCTGCTCTGGAGGCTCCTCCAATGTCTTTAGCAGAAACACTCTCACCCAGCTTCCACCATTCCTATTTGAGGACAGGCCCTGGACAAGTCAGGCAGCTATGGACTGGATCTGAGAGAATATAGGGAACACAAGATTTTCCAGACAGCCACTAATGTTCAGTTCAAGCATGGAAAAAACATAGTTTGATTACTGCATTCTGACTACTCTCTTGCACAAGCACATTATGAACAAAAACATTATCCAAAACTCATAATGGATTTCACTTTTTCTTATTTAACTGTTTTATTGTAAGCATGTACAATGCCCCCCCAAAATAATTTTTGTTGAAAAATATTGAGCCAGCATAGCACACTTTTTTTTTTAACATCCTTCTGCTTCTTTACAATAAGACAGATGATCATGACACTTAAGTTTTCCCTTTATTAGTTTAAAACTTCCCACTTTATCTCATAGTCCTTATGCTGAGAGATACTTCAGAGAGCTTAATTGTACAGGCAGTGAATATAGACCTGGATTTTTTGTTGTTGGTTGGCTCCTGTATATACAGGATTTAATTAAGGAAAATCAGAACATTATCCTTGCTAAATACTCTCTACAGGTCCAGTAGTGAAATATCCTCAGCAATGCAACCCAGTCCACCACCTGGTCCAAAGAATTTTCACTGGGGACTCACAAAATTCTTGTCCCAGTGATGGGCCAACAGTACCTTGAATGAGCTTAGTAAAGTGGGAAGTCTTAATGCAGGCTCCAAGGGACCATAGTAAAAAAAATGAGGGATTATAGAATCTCTTTGTTTGCAATTCGAGTAAATACACCAAGGGCAAAGGAGACACAAAACCTGAACTGTGCTCTGAAGACTTGGAGATAACAAAAGGAATCTGACAGGACAGTGTGTGGGAAAGCAGGGATTACCACTGCTGGTGTTGCTGCTGCTTGAATCAAAGGGCTGTCTGCATTTTTACTGGCATAGCTGAGCTGCCATTTATCTGCTGGCACAAATATGCCATGGGAACACTCTGATATTGATAAAAAGAACACTGTTCCCAGTTTAGTTTATATTGCTCCAGAAGCAGCTAAAGATAAGGGGAAAAGATGTCACTCACCCCAAGAATATCTGCAAAGATGTTTATCAGTCTAATTATAGTGATTTGAATTCATGCATCATGATACATCTGTGTGGTTTTCCTGCAGATTACATTGGAAATGGAGCTTCTTGGAACAAGTCAGTGGCAATCATTTCATCAGTGTTACACACAAACTGGTTACTAAGGCAGATTTTTGCTGTATCACTAACCATGGATTGTTGGAATTTCCCACAGGAATATACTGCTCTAAATTAAAAGCCTGGAAAAAAAGAAGCTTCTAACACTGGCATGCTGAGTGGCATCACAATGTGACTGTGAGGTGTCAGTGGGCACTCTAAGCTATTAGGGGTAAAGATGCTTTTTCCTGGATCTAGCCATAAGTGCTTAGGTGATTTGCAAATGGATCCCCAAGGACTCACAAACAGCAAGCAGCAAAACAGATCCTCTGGAAAAAGACAGTTGCATCCAGTTCTTAAACAAAGAGATTTAGAGATTTTCCAAGATTTTCTGAAGGTTTTTCCTAAAACTCCCAAAGATTTGAAGTTGCTAGGGAAGGTGCAAGTCACATAGGATGCACATGAAATATCTCTGGCTGCTAGACTTCACTGGAAGAACTAGAATCGTGGAAAATAACCCCAAAACATGCCAGTAAGGCTGTTCTGTGTCCCAAAGCATGAGGTTTTCCTCCCCAAGAGATGCCAGCTCAGCCAGAGAGCTGCTGTCTCAGGCAGGAGAAGTCAGGGATGTGACTCTGGTCTCACTGTGACTGGCAAGGACCTCCAGTGCTGGAGATGGGGTCGGCTCTGCTTGGAGAGGGAAGGCAGAGCATGGTGGAGGAAATGGCTGTACTGCAGAAGAGAAGTAGTGGTGAGCAAGCCAGGAGAACACCCTGATGGGGCATGAAGGGCACAGCTGGGGCAAGGACATGGCTCATGGCAAGGAACACTGCATGGTACCCTGTATCACACACAGGGCAGGGCTCTGTGTGTGCTGCTGCCTCACCACCACTTCTGTGTTAGCATCAGAGGTTAGGAATAAGTTCTTTACTCAGAGGGTGGTGAGGCACTGGAACAGGCTGCCCAGAGAGCTGTGGCTGCCTCCTCTCTGGAAGTGTTCAAGGCCAGGTTGGATGGGGCCCTAAGGAACCTCATCTAGTGGGTGGCATCCTGGCAGGGGGCTGGAATGAGATGATCTCCAAGGTCCCTTCCAAGCCATTCTGTGAGCCTGTGTTCTCACACATGCTGTGGTGCATAGCAACTCGTCTGCTGGGCCATCTGCTGAGCTGCCTGGTACTCAAATTAGGACTGTGACTCCTCATTCCTCTGTGCAGCCTTTCAAATTTTACACCCTCCTCACTGCAAACGTTCTTCTCCTGCTTGATCCATTACATCACCCATCCTTACCAGCTGGGACTGGCTGCTAGGACAGGAGGTGTTTGGCAGCCTTCACATTGTCTCTCACCCTTCAGATCAATACCCTCACCTGGGGAGAAGCATCACATGCACTTGCCTGCTCTCTGTATGCTGCCCCATCAAACAATGTCATCATTTCAGAGGTGGTGCAGGGATCCCCCAGCCAGCAGCCAGCATCTGCTTTTGCATCCTGTATTTCTAGGTCCCCAGCACACTGTTGGCCATGAGTCATGCAAATCTTATGCCAGGCAAAGCAAAAATGGCTGCACCATGCATAGATTTAATCTCTCAAATAGAAAGTGAAACGTTTCAGTGACAGTTTACTCTTTTTAAGAAGTTACTGATTTCTGTGCAAGTCTGCTTTTATTTCTCACTGTAATTCTATCTGGCTGAAATTATCTTTTTTGTGGAAAATTTTATGAGTGAGATGTTACACAAAACGAACTGAAACTGTGCATTTGAAGATATTCATATCCATTCATTGCCTCTAGTTTCCAATTACAGGCTGGTAAATGCTGCAGTTCCCATCCCACAAACCATCTCTCCCAGTGCCACTGCAGCCACCAGGAGCTCTGATAATAATGGCAGATCTAGGGGTTTCCACTGGGATGCAAAATCCTCCTACCTGCTTCTTTCTTCCCACTCCCTTGTTGCTGAGGACCACAGCTCTGTGCTTGATCTGCTTTCAGCCAAGTCATAGAAAAGCTGAAGAGAAAAGCCTCGAGCTCAACCTGATACTCAAGTTCAGTTTTTAAAGGAGACATCACCAGTCACAAGGTACTGTTGTTACTAGTAAGGAACATGTAGGAAAACAGTTCATATAATTTAAATGTTCCCCATAAATATAGTCATAATGGGTTAGAATTTGAGACTGTATTTTTTAGCTTCTGTTTTCTCTCCAAGCTCCTGTTTTGCTAAAGAATCTTAGGTGACATTTCTGTTTCAAGGTTTTTTTTTTTTTTCTGATGAGTCTAAGTACTTTGTACATGAAACATTTTCAGAGAGGACACAGAGGAATTCCAAGCAGATTTGTGCAAACTCAAAGCAAATGAAAGCTTCAGATCTAACCCTCCAGTCTGCCTGTGCTCCTACCTGATTCCAGCAGCTTATTAAAGACAGTGTTTACTTGGCCTTTCTGCTCTCCATGGGTGCACTTGACTCTGGAAGGGAAAAGTTTTGTACTAGATGGTGTAGACTCAGTTGTGCTACAACACCATATTTTGCTGCTGCTGCTGCTGCTGCTGTGCAGGCTTATGTGCCTTTCTTGTTACCCCAGCAAGGAGTCATGAGGACTGTGCACCATGAACTAAATCTAGAGTGGTTCTGCACAGCCCTGTTTCCACCCAAAACAGGCACTGACTGCAGCAACCTGAGCTGAAGTCAGAAAGGATCAGCTGCCCTACAACAAACTGATCTTAGGCTTTATGCCCATTAACAGTGTAAGGTCTTACCTCTGAGTGCTTTCCTCTGCTCCTTATCTTTTATTCATATGCACAGATGACACATAAAGTACCTGCTTTCTTTCGAAAATCCCCAATCTCTGAACTAAAATCTACAACAATATGCTCATGCAGAGATCCCAGTTTCATTTCCAAATCCAGTAGAGCTGAGAACGAGTCAAACTGAAACCTGTCTGTGGGTGCACAGTGAGTTCTGAGCATATCAGAATTAGAGCCACACTGCTGAGTCTCCACAGAGCTCAGGCTGCTGAACTACAGGCAAACTGTTCCCTACACCTATCCCTGGGCTGCATCCCTGTGACTCCCCCTCTCCATCCTTGTGCTCTGGAAAGGACTGCACAGCTACAGCTTCACACAAGCTCCCCTTGACTCTTCACCTCCCAAACTTGTGCCACCCCCTCTGCAATGGCAAGTGTCACTAAAGCCTCTCTGACCCCTCGACAGGGTAAGTGCCACAGCTGGGGGAGCTGTACTGACTGAGAGCAGCACTGTAAACAGCTTAATCCTCATCCAGCTAACTGCAGCTCATCTGAAAGCTGGCCATGTCTGCCATCTTCTGCCTTGGCACAGCCTCACCCAGCTTGACAGTCAAGCTGCTCACCCCAGCAGAGAGCACAGGCAAACACCCCTGCAGCCCATGGGGGCTGCTCTATTGGGCAAACTGCTTTTGCTACCAACCAGCAAAACAAGGCGACTTGGAACTTTTAGGAGATCATTTCAAGGAGCTGGAAATGTAATGAAAGGCAAATAGGTCCCTTAGGAGGACAACATAACAGAACTGCAGAGGGTATAATTCATCCTTCAGTCCACTTAGCAATGCTGCTGCTGGTTAAAACTGGGCAGTTTGCTGAGCATATGCAACACAGCCCTGGAAAGGACAAGGCTGTAGGTTGCTCTTCTCCCAGCTGCAGACTTCTGTGGAGAAAATGCCTGGTAAAATCTTATTCACTCCAAAGAGACATAAATCATACTAACTGCATTTTAGGGTTTGAGATAAATGCAGTCTCTGGCAAGGGGAAAGGGTTTGACAGAGTCCAAATGAGGGTTTGAACTCCACAGGGGACAAGAAAGCCTCTAACACCCTCTCCTTCAGAAAGGATGAATACTGGTTGTGGTAGAAAACAACAAATTGCAGCAGCAAACGTGATGAAAGTAAATAAACAACCCTGATGGATCCTAAACTACTTGTTTGTTTTCTGACACAAAGTCAGACATACCCCAAGGTCTAACACACTAGAGGTTAGCTTGGGGCTTATAATTAGGAAAGTGTCTTATTAAACCAGTCATTCACATCCATCATATTAGGAAAATAGTCATTCAAGTTCCATCCCTTCATTCAAGGAGTGCTAACAAAGAAAATTTTAAACCTTGTGCAATTTAGGATCAAGACTTGTCATGTCTTTGGCTCTTGTTGTGCCTCTAATTTAAACCTCTTTAAAAAATTTTATGCTAAATGTGTGATTTTCTGGAATGCTTCAAATCCAAAGGTCTCTTGGGTATTGGGAAACTTTTTTGTTTGCAGAAAAGTAACAGATTTGTGGAACTATAAAAATAACACCAAGAAATCTCTTGATAGGATTGCACGCACTGAACTGGTTAAGGTTGTTGCTGCTGGCTTCTTCCCTAACACACAAAGAAATCAGAGGCCTCATATTGTGTCACGTGAATAATTTGTATATAAATACATATTTAAAGATAGGATCTTCCAGATTAATTACAAGCCCGCTAAATTAACCCACAGCTCAGTGCCCTTCCATGGCAGGGGAAGGTCTGGCAGCTCCCAGGAGCTGCTGATGCTCCAGGGAGCAGCAGGCCAAGGGCAAGGCAGGGCCCCTGAGGGCACCGTGCCTGCCCACGATGGTGCTGCCAGGGGTGAGGGGCTTGGTGCTCAAGGAGCACAGCCCAGAGCCTCCAGCATCTGCCATAACGTCTTGGGAATAAACTCAGAGGCCTCTCTGCAGCTGAGGAGGCTGCTGGGCTCATTCCTGGGTGGAATGGCTGGAGGGAGGGCTGGGCTGCTGCTCTTCACCTGAGCGCCTGCAGTGCCAGGGCTCTGAACGAGCCCCCGGAGCCTGAGCAGGAGCTCGAGGTGCCAGGGGACAGCAGGAGCACCCAGAGGCAGCAGGGGAGGCTGGACTGACCCTGCTCTTGCACAGGCTCACAGAGCTGCAGGCAGGGACCTGGGGCTGCTCACAAAGAGCCTGAGCACATTTCTGTGTAATTCTCCTTGCAAACCTGCCAGATCCCCCCAAAAAGGACAATGGACTCAGATTTCCTGGTTTTTTTTGTCAAAGCTTGTTCTCTCTGACAGATTTTCCCTTCCACATATGCCTTTGCAGAGTGAATTTCCAAGCAGTCCTTGTGTCCTTTGATACCTCCCAGTACCTGCTCAATTGACAAGGGTGTGAAGTGCCACTGTTTTACTGTGCAGATTTGATCTTGCAAAGAACAAAGCCCAAAGACTTAGAACTCCCAAGGTGTCATTTTTTTATACTCTGACATGCTCAGAAATTCTGTTGTAATTTCCTTCTAAGTAGTTCTGGGGTTAATGAGACTGAAGAGAATAATAGGAAGGAAATAAATAATTATATATTCTCTCTTTTTTTTTCCCCTCAATATGTCCCAAATGTCACCTTTGACCTGGCTTTCTATTTCTGGCATGGACTAAACTCCCTCTATTTATTTAGCAGCTACACACCATTACAGTAACATAGCAACAGTACTTTCAGTTGTGAATTTGAAAAAAAAGCAAAGCAAAAAAAAGAACATATGAACATATTAAAACTGTTAAAAGCATTGCAGTCTAGTAACACTTCAATAAATGCTTCTTTTTTTTTTCCTTTAAATACTAGAATTATTAAGGTTCCAGTCTGCAAACCCAAAGGAGAGGGTTGCACAGGGGAACCAAAGCAGAGTCACCACCACGAAACCTGTTCTTTCTATGCCAATCTGATTGTCCCCTAAACCTTCTGTCTGTTTGTCTAAATGATGTTTCAGCTTGACTATTTATCAGAATCAGAGCAGATGAAAGCAGGAATTTGGGGAGGATTCCAATGAGGAATATTGAGGAAATAATGATGGGATTTAGCTGATGAAAGTTTTCCATCACTCTTCAGAAACAGTCCACCATTCTTTTATAATCCGTAGCTCAAGGCTGATGTGACACTCTGTCTAAAAGTAGTATTTGACAAAGTGTAAAGTGGAATTGGAGCAACAGTCCCATCCATTTTCAGTTGACAGTCCAAATCTCCCTGCTTTACCTGGAAAGTTAACCAGTGAAGACCTGTAAAAGCAGCCTTGCAGTCAGGGGAGCACCAAGCGAAAACATGTTGCAAACCTTTTTTCAGTGGGACCAAAGCACTTGAAAAATCTAAAAAAAACCCCAATTCCCTGTGCTACTTGAGTGCTTCTTATTTTTAAACCTAAGGCCTCAGTGAGAACGCAACAATTTTCTTAGGATGAGTTCAAAATGCTGAACTTATTAAAAATAAAACTTCTTAAGCTTGCAAAGCTTCCACTGTAAATATTAGTAAACAATGCAGACGATGTAGCTGGAACAGCAGTGAGCACTCGGTGAAGGAGTGTATCCCTTCTCCTGAAATGTCCTCACTGCTCCTGTAAACTCAGCTGGCATCTCCTCAGATGCTGCTTCTCCTCCCACAGGGATCTGATCAGCTCTGCAGGCCCTGGACCCTGAACAGCCCTGGGGGCCCAGCTTGACAGCAGGCACAGAACGGGCCTTCCCAGGGCCCAGAAACCAGGACTCTGGTGGTGAAGTTTGTGGCTCTCCTGAGCAGTCTGTACAGCCTGCAAGTAAAGCCTGTACAGTCTGTACAGCCTGCAAGTAAAGCCTGTACAGTCTGTACAGCCTGCAAGTAAAGCTTGTACAGTCTGTACAGCCTGCAAGTAAAGCCTGTACAGTCTGTACAGCCTGCAAGTAAAGCCTGCTCAGTCTGTACAGCCTGCAAGTAAAACCTGTACAGTCTGTACAGCCTGCAAGTAAAGCCTGTACAGTCTGTACAGCCTGCAAATAAAGCCCGTACAGTCTGTACAGCCTGCAAATAAAGCCTGTACAGTCTGTACAGCCTGCAAGTAAAGCCTGTACAGTCTGTACAGCCTGCAAATAAAGCCTGTAGTCTGTACAGCCTGCAAGTAAAGCCTGTACAGTCTGTACAGCCTGCAAGTAAAACCTGTACAGTCTGTACAGCCTGCAAGTAAAGCTTGTACAGTCTGTACAGCCTGCAAATAAAGCCTGTACAGTCTGTACAGCCTGCAAGTAAAACCTGTACAGTCTGTACAGCCTGCAAGTAAAACACACTTCGTGCTTGCTCGGGACTGTCGGCTGCTCCTTGGCACGGCCAGCTCGCGTTGGCTTGAAAAAACTTGAAAAAACGGCTTCACAACTGTAAAATCCTTGAACTTCCACAAACAGTTTGCAAGTCTGGTATGTAAAAACAGACTGTTCACAAACTATGTGCTCTGCTGACATTACAACAGTTGAGAAGTTAGAAAGGGTCCCCTCATGGCCATTATTCTGTCCAACAGAAATATGAATACATAACCCACAGAGACTTGGGAGTCACAGGATGAATATTTATCACTAACAGGCCTCACAGAAAGGATTGTCTTTTAAAAAAAGCATCATCAAAAATGAGCCAAAAACTTTCATATGACAATCTAAATTCAGTTTAAATTAGCATTCTCATTCAAGTAACTTCAAATTCATACTAATAACAAGATTTTACTGCCTTTCTGTAAAATGCTCTATGAAAAGGGATCCTGGATATCTGAAATGTTCACAGCTTTTGTGGAAAGCTACAATGCAGTTTTGACTGCAGGGGTCAGGTGG
Organism: Notiomystis cincta; assembly: GCA_013398075.1. NCBI lineage: Eukaryota > Metazoa > Chordata > Aves > Passeriformes > Notiomystidae > Notiomystis > Notiomystis cincta. Next base: position 105,533 of record VZRX01019025.1, on the reverse strand, counting down.
GGTTTTTGGCATCAGGAGGGAAGGGAATAACAAAATCTCCAAGAACAGTTGTCTCATTCTAACGATTACAAAGCTATGAATGAATTAGCCTCAGAAAGGGAGTATTTTTCTGGCACAAAGACTAGGCATCAGTTTTGGTTTATTCTGAACAAATACGAAGCTGCAGTAGATTCTAAAACTGAGTTTTGCATGGCTGTGTGTTTGGTGGCTTGTTTGTTTGTTTGTTTATTTTCCTGGTGCGACACAAACTGAAACAAGTCAAGGATATTACTGTAAAGCAGGAAAGATTTAAAAGTTAAAGTATTGCATTTTATTTAACAATTAAATGAGAGAGAAGAAAATATATTTTATCTGGCTGGATGTAATGTTTTGACATGCAAATTTTCTTTCAAAACCAGCATTTTTTCCTTGTCTTATCACATTACTAATTCATTTCCAAATCAAATGAAAAGGACAAAAAAGCAAATAAAATGACTGTTTTTCAAATGAGTAACATTTCAGGAATAAACTTGTCCCTTCCCCTAAAAGCCTACTGAATTTTCATAACAGATATTCACAGCATTTTAAGGCATCACTGGTAGCAGTAATGTGTTTATCCATATTTCCATAGATTTCATGCTACAGCAGACTTCACCAGAGTATGACCTGTAATGCATTTTCCTCTGAGCCATGTTTGACTGCATCACTTGTTTAATTACCACTCCAGTTAACACTTCCTTCTGTATTTCAAACTAGCATGTTTTTCTAAGGTTCTATTTTTGAACCTGATAACTTGTGGGTTTCTGTTCTGAATAGAAACCAATAGCTGGACATTCTTGTGCACTGAAAACATGTAGTCAAAGATTAAACTGGGGCTTCAGGACTATTATGGCTCCACCCAAATAAATAGTTCCAGGGAAATTATTTTGATACACAGGCTGCCAAGAACAGCAGTGTTTTTTAGAAATTATTTCTTTCTTAGAAGTCAACCTATCTCATAAAACATTGCATTTAAAGTATCAAAACATTGTTAAAATGGGAGAAAATGGTCTAGAACAAACACTGCATTTAACGTACCAAAACAAGGTCTGATTTGCACATAGCTAATTACAAGTATTTAATTCCAGTGATGGAAACTCCTCCCTGACATAAATATTCTGCTGTTATTTTCCCAGTGAGGTTGATTTGTACAGGATTTCACAGAGAAGGGAATATGCAGACTGCCACACAAGAGCTTCTTGTTTGAAAGCATTAATTTTCTTAAAATTCAGTTCTTTTTTAATATACAAATCAGATAGGTAGAATATGCACTGGATTTTAAAATGAAGTAACAACAGAAAAAACCATAGGCACAAAACTTACAACTGGAATGAGCTTAAAAGGCTCTGACAACTTTCTGCACCCCACATGACTCCTACTTCCACCCAGCCTATGAACCAGAGTTACAAAACCCACACAAGCTGGTTAAATAAATTCAGGGAGCTCAGGGTCTTTACTCCTGGAAAGTATGAAAGGTGGCCAGAATTCTCTGATCAAAAGGGACAGGACTCAAAAGGTGAGGCTTTGTAAGAACTATTTGGAAACAAAAAGACTTAAGGATAAAAGTTAAATTTGGGTTTCTTCTTGATAATATTTCTCAGAAATTTCCCCCAAACCCCAGACCAGGAGAAGTGCTTTGTGACCCCACAAAGCCCTTGAGGATTTCTTTCAGGGGAGGATGGCAGTGTCCTCTGCTGACAGCTGCCCAACACTGGATCAGGGAGGAGATGCTCTC